>MU931551.1:0-10664 GCA_036418165.1 Cooperia oncophora
GTTGCTCTAACCTGGGTTCCACACTCTTTCAATAGCTGACAATACTTAAAAGATAAAAATTCAAGGTAAAAAGGATATGGGTTTAGTAGACTTGCCGTATACTGTTACATTAGACAAGAAGACAAATATGACAATTCACAACTGAACTACAGTATTGTTCGCTGAGAATGAGGGACATCTCAGTGAAGCAGGGTTTGGCGCGTCGCTACCTCGTTCTCCACCAGTTCCTCAGACGGTTGAATGGCAATAATTCGTGGAAAACGAAAAGGAAGAAGTCTTCGCCGTCGATCAATACCCTTGTGGGATGCGGCACGCATTCTACTTCCATTCAGAATCGTAGTGGCTTATTGAATGCGATGTGGCCTATACAGAATTCCACGTGGACAGCCGACGTACAAGTAGATGTTCTTATCCTCCCGGATGAATGTGGTGCTATTTCACCCGGAGGGTAGAGAGCCTGGTTGGACTAGACAGGAGTCGATCAGGATTTGAACTAAGGACCACGCAAGTTATAAGAGGAGTACTTTTCACTACACCACCACCGTCTCATCCGCCAATGCAATGCTACTCCCTTTGCCTTGCCCGATTCAACAACTTGCAGAAAACGGCTTGGAAGCCACTTCTCCTGACACGCCCCATCATCCGCCAGTGAACAAGACTGTAATTTCGTTCGTTTTCTTATATAATTGATAATTCTGGAACTTCAAACGAGAAAAGAAACAGATAGTTGAAAACACCTATCATGCTCTCCAGTCGTCGATAATTCGCAATAACCATCTCGAACCCCCATGGATCCTAATTAGAGCTGTTAGTGACAGGATACTTCTTTTAGTAATCGAAAAAAGAAGTAGGTAGTGCCTCTGCGACAAAAGATTGTTGCAGTGAGACAACTAGCAAAGTATTCCGTGTTTAAGTGATATAGTGGTACTAGTATTTGAATATTAAATCATTTAGGTCCAGGCGAGAATCGCGCGCACGTGACTCCAGTCGCGGAGTCGCTCTTGCCCCATGGCTCAAATGCGGTTCTGCAGCACCGTACCCAAAAGCGATCTGTAAAGTGGTGGCGGCCAGCAGCTCCCACCTACGCTAGCCATGAATTCCATTCGTTCAGGGTCGATTAATGCGTACCGGACATACTTTGAATGGCAAAAAGGACTTCGCCGATCATAATTTATTTGCCCTTTCAAGCCAGTTTCGTTGAACAAGGTCAGCCAGATGCTTTCGCTTTTGTGAGCGAAAGACCAATATGCATTGTATCCGATTGAAGCTGGTCATTACGAACGACTACATTGCCACTTCAACATTACAGGGTGGCTAAAAAGTATGGGCACCCTCCTTTCTATAGTTTTTCCTACATTCACACAAAGTTGGCAGTTTAAATGTAAACACCGGTTGAAATTTTTCTGTACTTTCTGGTATTGTTACTTTTAGTTTCTTGTTGCTGCGCCACCGTAAGTCCATTGTGAAAGAGACTCGTAACTTGCGTAGCTCGAGAAGGAGAGCCCCGCCACTGCTTGAAAACTTCACTTTCAACTGAACAAAAGATCCCCACTCAGTTAAAAACTGAAGGCAATGTCGACGTGAACAAAAAATACGACCAACTGCTACTACTCCATGCACTGAACTCACTTATTAGAAAAAGATTTGACAAAAAATGACCGCTTCACTTTGGAGTCTGTAGCAAGAAGTCTGACACTGGTTTCAGGAGTATCTAAAATATCAAGAAAATTGTACCAAGGGCTTTGAAGCTACCGAACGTTCAAATAGTACCTCTTGACTGAAGAGGCCGTAGAAAAAAGTCTACGAGATAAGTGAAGGGTTGACCTCTGATATCTACTACAGGTAATGAGCTACTCAATTGTCGCCGACACCAAAATGAAAAAACAACATTCACACCTATCAAGAAAAGGCTTTGAAGACAGTCGAGGCAAATGGTTCACGGAGCAACACCTGAATGATCCTCCAACTCTATTATGGGAGCGTGCTCATGAGGGAGTATCGGCGATGGCGTACCTTGACGGTGACCCTGAGGCCGTACAATCGAGGACAGAATTGTCATTTAGCGGCTCCGTCCCAACACTTAATTTATTCAGATGTTAGTTTTATAAAAGAGAAACAAATACAGCCGAGAAAACTATCATGTTTGGCATAGGACCCTTTAACTGTACATGAACATATCAAGGTTTTTACCGATTTGGATCCCAGACACCTACGGCGCCTCAAACAGCCGTCTCGCGCTTTGTCGCTTCTTGGTAGCAAACGACAATAGGATATTTCTAGCGAAATTATGCTTAACTGAAACTTTTTCATTATGATATTAAATAGAAAGCATTTATACTGCCGCATATGAAAGAGGATACTTTTTCTTAGACGCTGATACTTTTTAGTCACCTTGCCATAACCTGTTATTAGGTAAGTAATAAAATGAGATCATCAAAAACTTGGCATGCTTTAGTGATGAAGCTTTTGAATGCGCTGTGAAATATCCTTTCAATAACCTCAGAATTGCACTTTTTATCTCATCGGTTTGCTCCTTTCTATTCGGTTTGTTTTTCGCTGCAAATGTCATCCCAAAAGCGCCGAATTGTTTGCACAAGTTAAAGACAGTCCCCGCGTCCAAGCAGTTCGTGGGCTTACCTCTTGTGCCGGTAGTCCGGCCTGAATACTGTCCACTATTAAGGCTATCACAGAGTAACAAGGTTGCTTGCGCCCTCATCAGTAGCTAGCTCTGGCGCACCTGGTTGTCTCGCACATCCGGAAAGTTCAAAGGCTATTTTATTTCCTGTTACAGAGTTCAAAGTCTTTACACGGTGTCTTTCGTCATTTTAGGTAGCACTAGAATTGCATCGCCACGAAAATTGAGCCAGAGGGGTAGGATATCGCTCTGCTTGCATTACCGGCGGATACTGCTTTGCTTAACAGCACTCCAGAGACTCGCTCAGTGAGGCTGTTCAGGTCCTTACCTAGGGTGTTTCTTTACTGCTTCTATCTTCCCATACCCACAGTATGCAACCGCGGGGATTGTCCTTGAGTCTTCGAACTGGATTTGACCCAGCACTTGCGCTTCTCGAATGCTGAGTTCAACAACTGAGCTACACGTTTTTACATCTCTCAGTTTGGCAGTAATATGGGTTGAACACATACCGAGATTACCATGAGCCATCGAAAAAGCAGTAATGAAGCGGTTTTTGTTGCAAAAGGGCAGGGATGGGTTCAAAATAGTCCGAAAACAATGGAAACCTCTCTAGAGGATCCAGCAGGCAGACAAGCCTTCAGCGCGTCAACCTTCCGAGGCTAATATTAAAGCACATTTGACGATAGAACGATACAGGAAGATCATCGCAGTTCATATCGCGTAGTACGATACAACCAAAAAGTACCCCTCGATTTACAAGAGACTCAAAACAAACGCGAATGGAATGGAAAGTGCCAAGTTTCTTTCTACGACGCCTACACCCACTGTGCACATGAATCCGGTACAGAAAGCAATAAGGGCAAAAAAAACAAGCTCAAAACCTTGTCGTATGAAATGAACTGGACGAAACAGGTTCCGATACAAAATGAGGGGTGGACAGACTAGATGGTTGGTTGAACGTGCCCATCGGAATGCACCTCGCATCAAGGATGTGCTCTAAATTTCGAGTCATCATTAACATATTCTATAGTACCCTACTTTCGGGGATGTAAGGCAACGTGCACGCACAGGGCACACCTTCGGTTTAGTTATGAGCGCCAAGTACGGCCCTCATTAAGTAGTACTATAGATTTTCCTCTATTCGGTATTTTTATTTATTTATCCGACCAAATATTTGGTCGGATAGTCGCGAATCGTTTCGATCCCCTCAGGCTCTAATGTAGGCGGTTTCGCCGAAACGTGCGTCTCGAACCTCGCGAGAATTCTACGCAGGAAATCTACAGCCACTATCGCTGAGAGCGCATGCCAACTACGGGTTTGTGGCGGCTGCTTAACCACGCTCCCGATCAGCTGGTCGCGCATCTCAGATGGCACTACACACGGGTCAGTCCAAAAGTCTGCCTTCTATTTAAATAGCATGTCACCAAACTCGTCTGGAAGGGTTCACATTGGTATAGCACAGTGTTTGCATAAGCGAATTTGAACTCAAAAAGCTAAAACGCTTTAGAACAGTAAGTCTAATGCATCTCAAAAGGCGATGGTGAGTAAAATCCACCCTATCCACCTTAGCCTTTACAAAGGGGTCCCACGGATTCTCACTGGAGAACCGGCAGCCGGCACAAAGCACTACCAACACAGGGTTATCTTCAGCACTGACAAATCGGTGGTGATTAAATAGATTCAGCTCTCCGAAGTCGCGATCTCCAGTATTAGAAATGGAATTTCATATATTTTATCCTCTGTCCGAGGAGGCAGCGTTCTGTAGGAGCAACCTCGGAGCCTCCATACCACACGGGCGATCAAGTTTGCATTGCCAGGCCAAGCAAGGCCCCTCCTTCTCCCGGGGATGATAAACTGCTGTCAGATTCGTTCGGAAGGATAAGAACACTGACTTGTACGTGGGCCAGTTCTCAGAGGTCATTGTATAGGCCGCAACCCAAGAAGTAACTCATCGTTCGGGAAAGCTTTATCCCTCATCAATTTTTCCCGTGAACAATTCTACAACTGGTTTGAAGGAGTGCAATCGTTAATATAGCTCTGCTACAGGTGCATGGAATGCAGTAGAAAAAACACGAAAGCGACTGACTGGAAGAGCCCGGCGTTGTCGTCGAGCCTTCTACAATCTTTGGAGCACACTGAGTCGGAGGTCCAGACGAGTTTTACAAAAGATTATTGACGAAACAGAGGAAAACGCAAAAATCAACTAAGGTTAAAGGAGCATCTCATTTAGAAGAGATGCCTTTTCCCAAAAGAATATCGGTGGCTAGCTGTCAGTCACCAAGGCGTCGCGACTGAAGATGCTAATCTCGATGCGTTGATATGTTACTCGCCATGTATGGGATGAGTGATGAGGGCGATCGCCTCGACGTAGAAGGGCAGATGTGATCAGAGGAGGAGGACGATGAGCGCGAAATGGTCGAGAATGGGTTTAAGCCAATCATTTCCACGACTACTAGATCCAGCGTAACACCATCGATCTTGAAAACGATCATTTCAGTGGTTACGTGCAACGCGAAAAAGCGCGTCGAATCACCACAGCGAATTGGGTCACCTAAACCAAAACCGACTTCGACCAAGAGCACTGGAGATTAGTTTGTGAGAAGGGTATGAGACAAGACGCTTTTTGTTTGCTTACAGAAACAAAATGGGTTGAATTGAGGACCTTGGGGACCACAGCGGCTGATTGAACTCCTGTAAACAGCAAGTAAAACACGCACGAAAAAATAATTTTGGCATGCTGAGAATCAAAAATTATCGGCTTGGCTCTATTCAACTTCTATAAAAAACTCAAAATTGTTTTCGGCACAAATAAACAAGTAATATTGTTCGTCCTAAAAGTGAACAGGAGTAGTAAATAACTGTTTTCTCGTGAAACAGAGGCTCCTAGTGGAACGTTTCAAATGTGAAGATGGTAGCTAGCCACAGTCGTAAACCGGCATGTATTGAAGAAAACTATGTACTTTACCGCCTCTTCACCGCCGCGCTGCAGTTTTTCCGAGATCCGCCCACAAACGACCTCCACGGCTTATAGTGGCACTTAGTCCGGTCGGCAAATGTCAAAAGATCCATCGTTGCACGAAATCTTCATTACTAATCGAGTTATCTGACCGCAAGATCTTTATGAGTGGTTAAACGACTGCCGGCTATGCTCAACCCATTCTTTCTCTCCCTTTGCTTATTACCGCGCTCATATCCGTACAGCGTACAACATAAACCTAGTATTTCTGATAGTTGAAAATGTTCGTCGATTTTTGACGACGTTCTCCTCCCTCCCCTCCCCTGCTTGATGACAGTTTCCGGGGAAAACTGGAAAACTTCCGGAAAAAAGGTGGGGAGTAAGGAAAGTTTAGGAAATTCGTCAGTAAAATGGGAAAGGGGGATCGTTCCAGAGGAAGAAATTTTGGTAGAAATGTTGGTGTGATACAGCCATTTCTCCCATTCCGATGCTCTACCCTCTATCCGTATGGGCTACAGGAAGTTTCAGAAAGAGTACGATCCAGATCCCTCGAATTCAAAGATTAGGCACTAAGCACGCGACTCTGGTCAGTCTTTGGAGTACGCCATGCATTCATCCTATGTCCCATGTTCCACAGAAGCTTGTACACGCATTCACCCCTCACCTTGTCATGCCCCTGAGAGAGTTGCTGCACTCGAAACCCAGAGCTGCGCTAGGCCGTGGTGGCGGGACGGACTCCAACTAAAACGTGGCAGCGGCTGTGCTTATGGTGTGATATTTTCATTTTCACCCAATTTTGGTCATGTCTCTGTCCAACACAGCATAAGAGAGAGAGAGAGAGGAGAGAGAGGGACACACACACACACACACACACACACACACACACACACACACACACACACACACACACACACACACACACACACACACACACACATGAGAGAGAGAGGGAGAGAGAGTTGTCCAAAACCGAAATATCTCAAGAGTAACCTATTCTGTCGCATTTTAGCTAAACGTGGCTGTGTCGTAGTGGAAAGTGAGGTGCTTACCACTTGCTCAGTTCTGGGTAGAATCCCAGGTCGACTCACGTGTGCAACCCAGTCCAACCAAGCCTTCTACCCTTTGGGGACGGTAAATTGGTACCAGATTGCTCTGGTAGGACAAGAACACTGACTTGTACATCAGCTGGCTCCCACAAGCTATTGTATAGGACACATCACATTCAAAAAGCCACTACGATTCCGAACGGAAGCAGAATGCGTACCACCCCACAAAGGGATTGATCAACGGCGAAGACTTTATCCTTTATGCTTTTTGACCCATTCTGTGCTGCGAAGACTTTACCCTTTATGCTTTTTAACCCATTCTGTGCTATGTGCAAATGCCACGCCTACTCTTTCCCAATAATAAAGGTGTATCTGTGGACCAATGGTTATCCTCTCAAGCAAAAATAACACCCAGTTCGCCTTTTATCAAATGTATACCTCACTAATAGCCACTCCGTCACCATTCAGGGTCCGAATATTGACTGGCTACAAGAAGTGCAGAACGTCAGCTGCAGATATGGATATGCTGGATATGCGGATGCTGCAGGTCGTAATGGGCATTACACGTCTAGATCGGATTTGTAACGACATGGTTTGCCGACAGATGGCGTAGTGCAAGGAAGATTCGGGAGCGACGACTTCACTGGTATGTCCACGGCGTACGTGCCGCGCCTTGTAGCGTCGCTGCCACTGCATAACATCTTCAAGTGGATGTCCATCGGCTTGCAGGAAAGCATGAATAAGTCTGGCAGGACACGATGAACGCGGACATGAAACCTGTCGATTTGCGCAGAGAGGATGCACTGGATTACAAAGTGGCGATCGTCAATCCGGAAAACGGATCTGGTGCGAAATCCGTTTTCCGGATCGAGATCGCCACTTCGCGCAATTGGGAAGAAGTACAAGTCTGTAGACTGAGTGAAGCAGTCTTGAGAGCCCGGTCGTCCTAGCAGCAGCTAGATCGTACTATGCTTGTACTACCAGGCCCACATTGCACTGCTTCCCCGACTCCCTTCACTCTTTCCGGCGCAAAACTATTAATTTGACTAATCAGATGGTCCAAAGGAATCTCATCATAGCATCAAACTCCTTGCACTATTGAGCAGCCGTTCAATAGTACAAGTAACAACAACGTTTTGAATGTAGTCTTCGCGGACCTGGATCAGGATTGCAGTTAAGCGTCCACTTTATTCTAGGCATACACAGCCTCCTTGAGATCGCTGCTCTGTGCGCAGTCAAAGCGGTAGGTCGTTTTGCAATCATGAACGAGGAACACGGATTCCTACAGAGCAAAAATCTCAACCATTCTGCCCATGGGTTACATTGACAAAACCTTCGTTCCGCAGCACCTGTAGAACTGCTGCTTCACGAATTTGGTCTATTCAGACCAGGGATCTCATGTGGTTTTAAAATCCATAGTTGGCATCTTCGCCTGCGCTTATGGTCCCGGAGCTTCAAGCTCAATTGACCTGACTGCCGGCTGATTACCTAAACGTCTTCGGTCGACAGGGCAAGGAGAAGCCGCGTCCTGCTTCACGTCGAATTTGTGAAAACCAGTCGAAGCCTCCACGCTTTTTTCAAAGAGACATTGTGCAATCACCTGTGAGATGGATCCTGTCTATGCCGCAAGAGCCGCTGGTAGGTGTGGAATGTATTACTGCCGTCCTTCCGTACGAAACAAGAGCGCCATTCGGCTTAGGGACGGAAGGGGGGGGGTTGCTTAGCGGGGAAATTCGTAATGGATTGTAGCGGGCATTGGTGATGGACCGAGTAGTGCCTGCTGGATTATTTTGATTCGCGGAAATTTTGGGATGTAGGAAATTCAACGCTTTCAAGGCAAAAAGCATCTGCTCGTCCAGAAATCAGCGCTCTTATACCGCACAGGGCGCCGCATGTGAGTGTGCGGCGCCTTACGATTCTCCTGCACGTCTCCTCCCCTTGCGGGTACGCATTTTGCTTTCGCTAGTTTCTTTCGCTATTTGCTGTATTACAAGTAACCTGTATAGTCTTGCTCGAATGTGAAAGAAGTCTCTGCTTTCGCATTGTTCCCCAAATTTACTCGATTATACAGAAGATATCAGCAGAGGCAGATGTGAATCTGCAAAATGCTCCTACCAAGTCGAAATTAGCCTAAAAGTGCGCGGAACTGAACATGGAGTGTTTGGATAGCAGAATGTTCTTTATTATCCCCCCCCGCCATTAGAACGTGACTAGCAGGTCATAGACACGCAGCACGCCACGCGGCCGATATTCGCCCAATCCTAGCAGCGCGCAATTTGCTCCCCTGGCTCCCTCTCTGGTTCAGTTTCAGTAGTGTGCCAGCAGGTTCGTCGTCGAAGAATCAGTCACTCAACAGCGAACGTGGAAGCAACATGTTCGCACCAAATGACAGCGATATCTTACATCGAAGAGCTGGCGAAGAAATGAAAAAAGCTAACACGCCCTCTCATCTCCTTTTTCGAACCAAAACAAACGCTTGAACAATCTTGAGGTTGGCGGAAATGTGCCATTCACCAGGCGTGAACGCCACTCCGCCCGACTTACCACATAATGGGAATGTCTTTTAGCGGTGCACCTGATTGTGAGTGACGGGAAATGGTTGGAGCATGGAATAGCCTCAATAAGTCATGGTGTAGGCGTCAACTATATTCTAATAAAACAACTCATTTGATATTTCAACTGGCTATTTCAATATTGAACATTGTATAGAGAAGTCAGATTGTGCGGACTACACCCGCGAACAAGATTCAGGAAATTTCCATTTTATAGCTAACACCCTATATTTGCAATTGCCAGCTCTGATTCTCCCCAACGTTGCAACCATTGAAAGAAGTAGGCTTGACGGTCGAAGAGAAATGTGAACAGTGTTGTTCGCTGCCTATCAAGCCATGTGCCAGGCGGGATGGGTTCGGCACACCGCTAAATCCCTCTCCCACGAGTTGTTGAAGTTGCTTGATTAACAACAATTGGTGGAAAACAACTGATGACATAATACAGTCTACTCGGTTGCTCGCTTCAACGACTGGTCGAAAACGGAATTGGCGCCGCGCCAAATCCATTCAGCCTGACACGCCCCCCCCCCAGCCGGGTTGCGGCGAATGCACGCTACCCGGTGGCGGGGGGGGGGTGTTAGGCTGAATGGCAGTTAAAGTGGATTGGAGTGGAATAAAAAAGTTCTAAACAGTTGGAAAAAGCAGTTTGCCAATCGAATGCAAATGGTGCTGCAGTAATAAATTTTTTCAGATTTTTTCACATAGAACAACAGTTCGTGGTTTCCTGTTGAAGGCAGTGGGCACGATAATTTGATACTCGGTCTAAAAGCAGGGCGCTGTATAGTGGGAAAGTGACGAAAGAGCGAAACGGTCAAAATCCTACGAAGAAAAAGCATTCGTACTTTATGATTTGAAAGTCAATTTCGGACGAGTTTCCCGTAGGCATCTTGCCAATACCGCTACCGAGATACGGCTGCATATGTGTACTCATATATCCATGCAGCATCACGGCCGCTTCATACCAATCCCTTCGCTTCATAATTTGCTTAGCAAATGAATCAATACGAGCGTCAGGAACGGTCGTCCATTTGTGGGCGGGCGGGCGTGGCGGGCGTTCGGGTCGTATGTTGTGGCTTGATAGGGCCCTTATGAGGGCACGGAAAAAGCGCTATGTAGCGCCTGCTGAGGGTCCGTAATTCCGTCCTGTCAGGCGTATTCTAATCCTACTCGTCTTTAGGGACTTATCGCCTGCCTTTAAGCAGGTGCCGCTATTTAGCCTGGAGGGAAGTGGTGCACATTTTGTACTTCAGCTAGTTCCTTTTGCTACTTCATGATCTCTAAAACTTACAACAACTTTGGTGAGATCTGTAAATTGTCGTGGGAAATGGAACAGCTGAACCATTCTAGTTACAGGAATTCACAGGTCTCCACAATAATTCACTGCCCAAGCTTCGCTGACTACCTCGGTGCGCCCTCCAACCAAGCTGCGCCACAATTTTGCATGAAACGCTGCTCTTCCCTGACTCCGCGGGATT
>MU931552.1:0-13993 GCA_036418165.1 Cooperia oncophora
TTTTGAGTGACGAGGGTGTTGCCGTTGTCGTCGCCGAAAGGACACCAGCCTCAGAAGTGGCGTTCATATGGAGACGAGAAACGTCAACGGTCCTACTTGACATTGTCTCTCTTCATCAGGACCAATTTCGATCCCAGAGCCATAGCTGGGACGTCTTCGGCGGCTCTGTCCACTCTTTTCTTCAACAGCCAACCGGTTAGCATCTACGCGTTGCGAACATAGGGACGAGGTGAGTGCCACGCAACGCCAGCCTGTCTCTCTCCTTTTTCCTTTCGGCAGCCGACAGGACTGCACCTTCTCGCTCGTATCAATCGTTTTCCATCAACCGTTCTAGCCTAACCGCTTCAACAACTGGTGGAGAACAGAAGGGCGGCTCGCCAATACCGGCCCCCCATCATCCGCCGAACAAGACTGTAAGAGGGTGTCATTTCGCAGATCACAGGAGCATTAATAGGTAGACGAGGGTTTCTGCGGAATTCCGTGCGCATCTGTCTGACACCAGCGTTCTCGCCATTCAAACCCATGACTCTCTTCCACTTTCATTTTTACTTTCCAGTGAGAAGTTATGCATCTCGTCAGGTTCTCGCTTCCTACGATTTACCACAGTAGCTCGAGTATTCCATTATTAGACGTTCTATTATTCTGATGGCCAGGAGTCTCCGCCTATTGGATTATCGCAGATTGCGTTCTTGAATATGAATGCGAATGCATAGATACTGAACAGAATAATGATTACCATCTTTCGCGGAACGACTTTTCCCAATTTTGTGCGAAAGCCCAGCACACAGTGGACCGCACAGGTGCCCCGCCCCTGATGGCCACCCCCTTTTTGCCGCATACAATTTACACTTGTTGTAAACACAGCAAATTTTTCACACACGGCCTTCGAGCTCATTTTTTGGCTGCAACAGAAAAAAATTAGCTGCAACACTGGCTCCCTGCACAGGCCTACAGAGCTCTATCGGATGCATGGCGTATCCCAAGAAGAATGATCAACACCGAGATTTTCATTGTTTTCCTTACGGCAAGGTTGAAAGTTAGATCAATATGTACTCTACTTCGCTGCGGACGGTTGGGCGTGTCAGCCAGTATGAGTGTGTCACCCTCTTTGAGCTGTTCTCTGCCTTCTTGTTGAAACGGGCATGCGACAAAAAGCAGTAGAAAACAAGTAATACGAAAGGTATGATAGTATTGTCATTTGCTCGCTTGAACAACTCGTGGAGAACGAGTTTGGCACCGCGCCAAACGCAGCCGCACGAACACGCCCAACCGTCCGCAATGAACTACACTATACATGTACGCCGAACTCAAGACGAACGTTGACATCAATGTCTGTACCCTCGAAATGATAACAAATTTATTTAGAAAAATCACAATGAAATTGACAAGGTCATAGTAACAATCAATACTGGAATAATGACCTATCGAGTACCCGTACATTTGTGTAATTTAGTAATTTTCCGTAATATCTTGCTTTATTGTACATCTTGAATCGAGATCGGTGATTGGTATCGATTGAGCTCATCTCGGAGAAGCCCTAAAAAAATAAAAAATTGCAAGACGTTTAATTTGCATTGTAATCTTTAATTGAAGACATATTCCGCGATAACGGGATGGACGGATACTTATGGTCGTTGTGCGGTCCTCATGAGGAAGGCATACTATCCATGCGTCTCCGCTTACCTTACCCGCCCATTCGACTATCGAGGAATGTGTCATTATTCGCAGGTGAGAAACTAGTGTAAATACCGGGAGGCAGAGCTTTTTTTTGTCAGGAATGCTCAAATATTCTCTTTGCAACCCATTTGGATAGAACCTACACTTGGGGCGCGGTGGGGAGTTCCTGCTGTGTCGAGAGTGCAACACACATAGGGACATGGCCAGAAGCAAAAAGCGTTATAAGATGACGAGTCAACTAGACAGGATACCGCCCATGCTAGGCTATCTATTGCATGCCCTGAAGCTCAGATCTCCTGACCTGCGCTTCTTGGGAAGCCGAGCTAGGAACAAATGTAACTATAAGATCTGATGAGGCGAACAAACCTTGAACATCGCTGAGGCTAAGTGACGAAAGATCACGGTGTTCAGCATCAATTTGTGGCACATTGCCAGCATTCTTCCGGAACGTGAACAAATATGGATGTCTGAGCAGATCGGACAAGGAGCACCGAGCCCCTAGCAGTAGGTAGAGCATGTTGCGAGCATGGAAGTCTGTAAAAAACAGTAATTCCTCCGCTGAACTTCACCAGAAATCCCAGTGAATCTTACCGATAAGGCCCGATTCGGTATTGCCTTGAAGAATCGTCCGCCAATCCAGATCGTTATGACTTTTTATTTTTGACAGCTTCAAAAACGACTCCTCTTCAAGCAGCAGACGAGCCAGAATCGAGCCCACGGACATGATATCTTCTGAAAACATAATCGTTTTTCAGTAAGTATTCATTCAGTGAAAAAATGATTTAGGATTTTTTCTTGAAAGATCCCTATTTGGCAGGAAAGAGTATCTTCATGGTCCAGAGCGTTTACCTTTTGTTTTTTCTTCGCTAACACTTTGTGTGACGTCTCCGTAAGACGACAGTTTCAGTACTGCATCTGTATTGATGAAGACGGAATTCAGGGTGATATTCTGAAAGAATGATGATAATGCAAGGCGTAAGAGAATCCACTGCATGCTTCTGCGCTGTGTCGTTATGTTTCACCCACCACCGACGCGCGCTCTCGCGTGGCGGTCAGAAAGGGCAACGTAGGCGCACGGTACTGACCGCTATCGATCGTGATCAGCGGCTAGACCGCCACGCGACCGCGCGCGTCTGTGACATGAGATTCGCATCTGACTTTAGATATTGTATTTGAAGGCTAAGTTTCTTACCCCATGGTAAAGTCCATTCGAATGCAGTGGCTCGAGCGCGGACAGCAGTTGATAGACGATTTTGGCAATCACAAAGTGGTTCAAATTCTCATCGACGATGTCGGCTAGACGTCCGTCCATCATGTCCGTGACCGTATAGAGACTGTCACCAGCTTCGAACGCGTCCAAAACCGAAAGGATCTGAAAAATGACATGATTAGTAGGCCATTCGGGCAGCAGTCGATGTTTCAGTATGACCGCACGACTACTACTCCTTAAAAACCACGCAAAGAACTCACATTTGGATGCGGCAAAAGTCGTCCCCATTTCAGATTATGATAGACTTGGGCAGTTTGTTCCTGATCTTTGAGCAAAGTCTTTCGGATAATCACATTTTCTTCCGTCAGTAAGTCGGCGCCAGAACTGAAAAAAAGGAATTTTAGGTGGAACAAGTATATCGCTGAGGGTTGAACGCACCATACGGTCCGACTGGGACCAGCTTCGATGATTTCCAAATTAGCGAATCGTCGTGGGAGCATCAGCAGATGGCCAGAGATATTCACCGAATCGTAGCGTGACCAGGATACCTTCTTGCAGACTGCTCGCTTCTTTGGAGGGCTTCTGAATGATGGAAATTAGATGAGCTAAAAAGTGATCAGAACGACGATGGTAGTGCTCAGGACACGACCATAGTCAGCGAGATGCTAACTGACTGCTGCTACAGGGGTAGCTGGGAGTGGGGAGCGCGCGGCTGAAACCAGGTTGGAGCTACGTCTGGCGCTCTATGGGACCTCGCAAACAGAAGAGGTCACTATCTCGGTGAGAGGGGCAGATGATCAGATTTACAGTAGATCCCACCACTTTTGCTTACCAACCCCTGCCCTACAGGACACGTCGTACTTGGGGACGTTGGGGATCTCCGGCCAGGGGTGTTCGGTCACAGGAGGGAGTGGGACTTTACAAACTCCTCCCTACAGCAGGACGTGCCCCACACACCACCCGTGAACGTCAAAAGCATAAATTGAGCAGCTAAATCGCAATAGAGCGCACTTACTGTTTAGCAGTCGATGGACTTCTTGGAGTGTTGGTTGCTAACGATGACATCTTGTTTAATTGGTTGAAGATCGGATTGCCACCACCAGATTGTGAACAGGAGTTCCAGACGGTGTTCCAGAGACTTCGTACGTGGTCCTCTGCAAAACGGAAGGATACACTGATGAGCGAACATGCCCAAGAAAACATGCTATGCATTCGCAAACACCAGCGCAAGGCGCCACAGATCAGATGGGCGCATGAAAGTAAAAATTAGGGATAACACGATAAAGAGCTCGTGAGCATGTGACGACAAGGAGGGGGGGGGGGGGCGAGCTACTCGTCAAGAATTGCAGAAAGCCGGGTGTGCAAGGTGGTTTAGTGGTACTGATTAGTTACAGCGAAAACAAAAATAATGAAACGGGGCGAACGGTAACATACGCCTTGGTGCCCTCCTCCCTCCCCTAATGGATTGGTGAGGAACACGTTACTCCCCAAGGCTTGGAATCGCGGCGAGTTCAGTCCACTCGCAAATGAAGAGTCTTGTTGAAGCTTTACAGAAGCATAGAACCAGTGAATTGTGCGCAGCAGCAGCCGCGCGATCCACAGTCTTTTTGCTGCGCGGACGAGGGGGTGTGTCAATGAGGTTAGGTCTGGCATGCAGCCAGCTCGTTCACCGTCAGCTGAAGCGGGTAAGTGACAACAGAT
This sequence comes from Cooperia oncophora, assembly GCA_036418165.1. Lineage (NCBI taxonomy): Eukaryota > Metazoa > Nematoda > Chromadorea > Rhabditida > Trichostrongylidae > Cooperia > Cooperia oncophora. The sequence continues at coordinate 4,589 of MU931552.1, forward strand.
GGTGGAAAAAGACTGGTACAGTAGACATGATACAGTATTGTAGCTTGCCGTTCTGTTGCGCAGAAATACAATCTTTCATCGTTACGGCGGATAACGTGACCAGCCCAGCGGTCTTTGCAAGAAATGCAAAGAAGGGAAGGAGGAAGAAGCGGATTGGCGCCGCGCCAAAGCCATCCTGCTCATGAAATGCCCCACCATGCGCAGCGAACAAGACTGCAACGCCATCCAGGGTTCAGCCGCGCTCAGATGTGAGTCAGGACATCCAGATTGCGGCAAAAACGGTGTCAAGTCGCGACGCATCATTCGCATAAGACCCAAGTGGTTCGACGAACAAGTTACTACACCGAGTTAGTTAGTGAGGAACGACTTTTGGATTGTGCATGTCGCCGAAACAAAGATGTCCCAAGGAACATCCGCCAAGGCTACGGAGTGCTCTGCATAACAACGGCAGTATGATAAGGACTGCTTGGAATGGTAAACATTGGAATTTCTGCAGGGTTTCTCAGCACTGAGTAAGCAGACTGGAAACAGCTCAAAACCCAGAAAACGGTCGCCTAGAGCGCTCAGCGGTTTCGTGGTCCTTACAATGGCCGTGTTAGACCAGAAGAAAGAAAAAAAAAACCGCAAGTAACACGACACGATCAAAGACCAGTGAAGCTCAGCGGGGTGGAAATGTTGGAATGGCTGGAGAAACGACGCACCTGCTTCTTGTAATCGGGAAGAAAACGTGATTATCACGCTGTTCATTGAATATTAAATACTTTTTGCGTAGCTGAGGCGAAAAACAAAAGGTACAAGTAGAAGTCAACAGCCAGCCAGTCGATAATGGAATTGAGATGGCACTGAAGTGTTTTCAAAGTGGGGTCGTCATTCGGCCAATCGGCGTGTCACCTATTATCAACCAGTTCTTTGAACCCTTCTGCACCACTTCTTTCAAAATGATTGTCCGAGCGCTGAAAGGGTGCACCTAGTTCATTACACGACAGAAGAGCAGTTCACATAAGGGTGGCAAGAGGCGGCACTACTGCACAGTGAGATGGAAGAGGTCACAAAAAGCATAAGCAAGAAGACGTCGGAAGTTGCTAATAATGGATGCGCCGCTGCGGAAATCGGAAGAGCACGCTAGCATCAGCGTAAAGCGGATCGGGGCTCGAACGAGGTTTCACCGTCCCATGGGATCGGATCCAGCGGTTGAGGGTTAAAACACGACCTGGGGAGTCCGGATTTTTGTGGAGTTGAAACTGGCGGTAGGGACTAATGGAGTTGGGACTAGGGGGTCAAGTTTATTGGAAGTGGGTCGGGGGGATTTCATTGGAGCTCATGGAACTCAGTCTAGCGTGGGGGTATGTGGAACTGTCCCGGTGGTTCGCAGCTCCACAGAACTAGGTGCAGGAGAGCTGAGTCTTATGGAGTAGCGCAGAGCTGACGAATAGAGCTCAGGGTGAACCTTGGGGTACACTTTGATGCTACACGACACTACTCAAAAGGTGAGAATAGCAGCTGGTACCCATCCAGGAACCCAGTCGCGCGTCCCGCTCACTTCATACCCGGTATAGGAACACATAAGAAGCCCGAAGAGCACTTGCAACAGAAACGAAATCGAAAATGTGATTTGCGAGGCGACTGTCAGACGAAAGCAGCTCTAACTCCCCATTTCCTTTCATTCCTAACGTCTTCACATCAAAAATCCCACATCATTACTTGTTAGTCTGATGCCTTAAGGAACAATTCTATCCAACTCGGAGTTAGAGCAGAAATGGTCTGCCTCCGAGTGGGGCAGCACTCGGTAGGATACTCCGGTGACGAATGGAAATGACAGAAAGCCTGAACTCGGAATCCCAGTCTTTCTCGGGAAACTACAAATTACTGCTTCGCAACTGACGGGATTTCAATTCGGAATTCTGACGAATATAACACGGTCTGTGCTCACTGGAATAGCAGTCCAACAACACAGGTAAAGCAGGTGTTTCAAGAGGTGCAAAAAAGCTTACTACACAATAATCGCATTATAAATGCACTTTGGACAATAGAAGCAGCAGCTGGAAACGTAACTGCATTGCTTTAGTGGAATCGCTAACTACATGGTCAGGTAGCTCGAGCTCTTTCTAGGGACGTGACTGATTAAACTCGGGAAACTGCGGTATATTTCAAGAAAATCATGTCCACAAGAAACAAGGCGCATTGGTGCGTTCTCAAGAAAAGACAATCACGAAGTGAGGAGCAGCTGGTGCCCAATCAGCCCGTGAATAGACTGCAAAGAACAGCAAGACCGCCAATACACTAGTAGCTGAGTAGCAAATTAGGAGCACAAGACGTGTAAGTAAGGCAATGCAAGTGAACAGGCAGTTACCGAACGACCGTGTGCATAGCACAAGTCCACCTTAACTGAACGTACTACAGCATCTCCGTGGTAAATAATTTAGGTCCCGAGGCGAATACTGGGCACGAGTGCGGGACCCCATCACTCGCACGCGGGCGTGGCTAAACTGTGTGAATGCCAACAACATCGAATTGTACCCTTGCGTGAATGTAACGTCCTACACCTGGGAGGAGGGAGCTCGGCGCTTCAGTGCGGAGTGCGCCACGCTCTTCTCTTCAAATTAAAGCAATGTGAGCCTTTGCATGGGCATTTCGTGGTTTCCAACATCTGGAATATTTGAGTCCCAACTGAACAGCTGCATCTCTAGGGCTTCTTCTTTTATAGCATGTGGGTTTTTCGTTAGGATCGAGGTTATCGCGCCTGGCGAAAATCGCGGTAGCGTATAAACTGTGAGAAAGGCTCATCAATACGACCCTTTTGGTCATGAGCCAATGGGCGAAGGAGATGCAACGTGTCTGGGGAACGTAAGAAACGTGAAATTAGGAGAAACCAACGATCAAGCAAAATCCTTGCCGACAAGACTGCTTACTGATTGTTTTACAGAAGTGGGCTACAATGAAGAATGTGGTGGATCCTAAGCCCCACAAGAATTTGATCTCGGACAGAAACTTCGGTTTGTTCCAAAAACTTCAACATGAAAGTCAACCGCTGGTTTAAAACAAGCCAGATAGAGCAGAACAGTGCCTGGCCAAGGCTGACACTCTGGCATGACCATACAGCTCAGTCACTGCTGGGAAAGTGAAGTCACAGCACTTCGTATTTTGTGGGGTAGAGTAATCCGCGCTGTGTTTAGAGTAGCCACGCCCATTTCACGCATGAAATATGACGTAGCTAAATACTGGGAAGCTATTTATGCATTTGAAGACTGCGGCCGATGCCATAAATAGCTGCGGGAAGTAGAATAATTGCAGCTGAGACTCCTACAGTAACCATTAACGCATGCAAAATCCTTCAATCCCTGACGCATGCAAAATCCTTCACCATATGTGCAGCAGCAGGTGATTTTCAAAAGTAGTCGGTATTTATCGTCTCAGACGAACAGTAGCCAGTAAGTGCTTCTTTAATGGCGCGGTTTACCAGAACTAGAAATGACGTGACTACCACGTCTGCGAAGTCGTGGGTAAACTCGGCACTTGAACTAATAGTGCAGCTATTTCAATAAACACCAATGATCAGAGGAATGTTGCAGAACACGGAGCTTATTCGGGTGCTGATCAGAGTTCACGATGTCAAAAACATGCTACGAGGGCCGATAAGACCCTTAGCAAAGATGACCACGTGACAAAATCAAGCGAAAAATGGAGATAGCTGAAGCTACGTGACCACTAGAAATTTTTGCAGGAGCGTGCTGCAAAAGGAAGGGACGCAGGCAGATAAAAGGCACCAGACTAGATCATCAAAAGGTGCGAAGTACCTCTGGTAGAACCAGGAAAGGCCCATGTTGAGGGGAGGTTGCTCCATTGTGGCCTACCGAGAAAAAATTGGAAGCGTAGGGGCTTTAAGGGGTCACAAAACGCTAAGTAGAGAGAAAAGCTTGAACGATAACAAAAAAAATGATGAGGCTCAAAGGACCTTTTCTTTCCGACTGAACGTGAACCTATTGCTGAGGTATCGAGCGAGGAAACCAGGTTTTGCCTTCTTCGCGCTCCAACAAGACCCGTCAACAACAACCCGTAAATAAAGAGCCCTTCAGGAGCTATAGATAACCCAATAAAATAATATAGTGACGTATAGTGGAAGCTAATTTCGCGGAACAATTAGTGTTACTATGACCACGATGAGGAACAATCAGCCGAGTTATTTTTGTCGGTATAACGTCAAGCAGAACCCTGCTCACTAAAATCGATTAATCGATGGCTCATATGAGAACGAGAAGTTTTTGTGCTAGCCAGCGATCGATTTATCGATTTTCTTTGATTTCCCTTCTTTCCAAATAGTTTCTCTGTATCGAACAATGAAAGGCAAAAGCGAGAAGGCGATCGGTCGCAATCGATTTACCCCATCTCACTGTTGTAATCTGGAACACCTGGAAGAATCCGACCAGGTAGCTCATCCAAATGAAGAAAACTCGAAAAACCATAGTCAAAAGGATTAGTAGCAAGGGGGTCACAAAACAAGGCGAAAACTGAATGGATCGATATATCGATCGATGCCGTTGAGGTACGATAGGAGCAAGAGTCGATGTATTGACCGGTGCTGGATAAGTATAAAAGGGAGGCAAAGTTGTCATGAATGGCACCCTCCCGCTGCAAAATTGGGCAGTACTACGGTCAGACAGGAGAGCTATTTGCGCTGGATAAAGCGTATTTTAAATGATATTGATGACTGCTTACCTTGCACGTCGGTTTGTTGGGCGATCGATTGCCACGCTGAATCGATTTGTTCACGATGTCCGAAGTATTCGTGATCGTGATCCCAAATACAGGGATGATGCTGGATTTGGGCAATGAGTGTGGAGATGATTGACGCCGGAAGTGGCTGTGGGTGTTCTGCAACAGAACAATTTGAGACTTCTGGGGGAAACATCGTAACGATTACTGGACATAGCGAGGCATTGAAGGCTTTTTAAACAACAATCCCATTAACCCGATCCCACAGGGACAGCAATTAGTGAGTGCCCTTGTCTTTCATTTAAGCCACCCGCATGTTCGCCAAATTCCTAAGAACAACTGAGTCCTTGAAGGGCTTGCGATTCAACATAAACAATTTAACGGAGCCTTTTCAACATGTAAACGCCCACATAGAAGACCGAAAAGTGCTCTGAAGTGGGTGGACACATATACCACAGAAATCTTTAAGAAGCAGCGATCACAAATTCCCCTGGCTAAGCATCTCGTTTTTGACCCCTTTCTGGTCCTCCCTCTCAAGGAAAGATTTAAAGGGTGGGCTGTGACTGAGAATTGTTTTTCTCACTCATTTCGCAGGAGCGACTTCAACGAGCTGGGAAACTTATGGCCGCATGGCGCGTTTTGGGCAGAACAAGATGTGAAGAGTGTTGCTTAGCGGAATAACGACGAGGCGTTAACGAAGAAGGGTCTAAAAGATGGATGAGGGCTGAAGAAACGACTATACGCGCTGCGCTACATAGCTACCGAGATAAGGCAGAAATTGCCATCCAGGAGTCCTTGCTAATTGTGAAAATTATTTGGCGCAATTCCGCTTGGTGGGGGCAGCGGATTGCTTTTAGCTGAGCTTGTACAGACCAACTCTTAAAAAACTTATGAAATTCTGTGACCAGGCGGTGTTTCACGCGCACTTATTCCGAATTTCCGCAGGAGTTTACAGGCCTAACCGAAATGGGACCAGTTGTCTAACACCAGAACTGACCAACAGCCGATCAGCGCTCTTAGTCACTCGGTCGCGCGGGTGTAAGCCCGGACCCCGCCCATAAGATCAGCGTGACAGCACAGTTCGACCATGAGCAGCGAAAACTCTATCAAATGATAACATGACATTGCTAGCAGTGTTAGGTCACTTTTACGCGGGAATTTCTTTTCATCACCGTATTCCAGACATTAAAGAAATTTCCACGAAATAATTTGCTATGAAGGAAGCTATTAAGTGATCGTAACCCAAGTAACCTGCAAGAAGGATTCCCCAGAAGGGAAGTGATGCGCCTAGAGATTGAAACGCTCAAGCTGTTCCCCATTAGGCGGTAATCGTGCACACTAAGTGAATAATTCCAGGAGCGGTGACGTACACGCAGCGCATCCATGCATAGGAGAGGCGCCAAGACATAACGGTGACGAATCTTCTCATGCTCAAAATGCGGCGCCGGTGAATCACGTAGACACCGATTCAGTTAGACAATTACGGTAAACACTTATATGTGCCTTGTTTACCGTAACGCTCGTTTGACAAAAGTTGTCAACATAGAGTTGTTTATTGGGCCAAGGGGATCAGTGGCATAACGAGATCATGCAGAGCGTGAGACAATAATGTAGCAGACCGAAATATCCAATTTCCTTTTCTGCTCACCAGTACGTAGCGAGGCTACCATAGTTAAGGGAGACCACGCGGTGAGGCGACTAAGGGTAAGAGCTCATTTGCTCTCCCGGGTTGAGCCTTATGGTTATAACGCGAAGACGAAAACTACCAAAAGCTTGGCCCCTGGTGAATGAGTCGCCGACATGGGTCGCGCCGCGTGTTTCCTTCTCGCCACCTACAGTACTCAGAAGCACCTGCGTTCCTCCTACAGATTCATCAAATTCTGCACCGTGTCGCGAAAGTCAACTCAGGACTATTACCTGCCCCAGAATGAGAGAAACACGCAGTTTCTTCCATTGCGCAGCAAAAAGTGAGCCGAGCTCTTACACGATAGGAATGCTGTCATAATTTTTTAGACAGAAGTTTCTGTAAGTTCATATTGTACCTAACAGTACATTACACAGCTACGGACCTCTGGACTGCTGAGAAGAGCGATGAAACATGCCGGATGGATCGAGCGACGTAGAGCTACTGATGTTTAGAGCCACTGCTTATAGGTGGAACTTCCTTCATCTAATGAATGCGCGACTTCCGGGGAAACGGCCGCTTAGTAGGCTTTTCTTGCAACAGAACAGCTATATTCAGGAAGAAAAGCCTCCCAGTAGCTAGGACGAAATCATAGTCGCCAGAGTAGCCTTCTGACCTTTGGTGTACCAGACATATTGACATTTTGATGAGGCGGTGAAGAAAATAAAGTGAAACCAGGCAAGCTAACAGTGATTAGATCTACAAGGTGCGCGCATTATAAGCAATACTACCTCTTCATGGTCAAGCGAACGCTCCGATTGAACTACACTAATGCACACCTCTTGTATGCCTAATTGAACCAACTCCTCCACGACCACTTCAGCCTAGAATTACTTGCACGGAAAAATTTATTGGCTCATTTCGTGTATTTTCCTGCTTCTCGAAGAAAGTCTTCGCCATTGATCAATCCCGCTTTGGGATGCGGCACGCATTCCCTTCCACTCAGATTCGTAGGGGTATTATTATTTTGAATGCGATATGGCCTATACAATGACTTGCGGGGGTCAGCCAATGTATAGGTCAGTGTTTTTATCCTCCGAGACAAATCTGGTATCCAATCTTCCGTCTCCGGAGGATAGAAGACTTTTCTGGCAAAGGCGGAAGCCGATCCGCTACTTGACCCCTAGACTTCGCGCGGTAAGCGTGCCAAGTAACATGCATTATTAAAAGTATAATTTAAATACAAAATAAAATTATTATAATTGTTTCAAACGCATTTTTCCAACGAAAAAGGATAAAGAAAGAAAAAAGCTTCCATTTACAGCTCTACGATCTGATGTTCTGTTTTATTTTGAGCTATGAGTTAAGAGGAATTTGGATCGTAGACGGTTTAGACGGGAAGAGAGATGAGGGTAGGCCATTCACGGAGGCGGAAAGAAAGAGCTATGGGAAAATATCCACTTCGACGAACTTCATGGGTACTCAACTTTTAGCGGCAAGCGAACGTCACTATAATGAAGGCGTGCTTCAGAATGTCCGAATCAAAGCGAGCAATGCGATTCGGGGAGACATTCTAAAAGAGCCCTCTGCAGGCGCGATTCGTTCGACGCTTGAAAAGAAAGAGGAGGTCCTAGAGGGTCTCTAAATTACCCTTTGTTCTTAAACTGGGGTAGAGAAACTATGTACCATTTAAACTGGGGTAGAGAAAACTTCCTTTTTGCACTAGTAGTGAGCTTATCCGTCTGGAAGCTCCTTCCCATTAGTAGGCGAAAAGCCTTACCACCATACCGGTAATCCAATTTGTACAAGGAGTACTTAAAATACCCTCTCCCCACCTACTGACCTACACCCATATTTGATATGAAAAGTACAACGATGGGAGTGGGATGGGTTCAAAAGTGAGCAGGATGAAATGGACCAATTCACGTTTTGCGGAAACTTTGTTGTTGAGTTCCACAATATGAAAAACATCTATGCAAATGATGTGAGGAGAGTTGCATGGTGACTTGGAGGGGGCAGGAAGAGGAGAAATAGTTGTTTTTGTGCACATATTGCATGGTAATTGCAGTTGAATAGCATTACCCGTAATCAGATCACGTGCCTGGAAGAACCTGATCAACTTCTCTTAGGTGACTGAGAGAGAATTTGCAGAGCCAGCCGAAGTGAGCTAATAAACAAAAAAATTGGGTTCATTAATGGAAACCAATTGGGGGTGCGGGAAGGTTGCCACGGAGGACAAAGAATGAAGAAAACAAAATTTGGAATGGGCGCAAGCTGGCCAAGGTGAGAGAGGAGGGTCATTTGATGGAGCCCTTGCTCAAAATAGATCATCATAATGGAGATAATGTTTTTTGCCGAAACCTAGGTGGGAACGAGAGTGGATGAACAACCTTGTAGTGCCAGGGGGGGGGTTGGCAGCACGAAAATCCCAGTTTCGCACGAGTGACCTTCTAGGTCTGGGCCTTTCCTTAGGACTTGCCTCACTCAACTCATCGAGATTGCGCGATAGGTTCGAACTCCTTTTGATAGCAGAGAACATCTAAGTGGGCAGTGGGCCGGAGGAAGAGAGAAATGTCGGCTCTGCAACTACAACTGATGAAAGGCCTCCAGCAAGCTCTCGTCATTGCTGCAGCCATTTTCCGGAAAATTGTTAGTTTCACGCTAGAAACCTCTCAACAGGGTGTTATTAGAGCTCTTCTGACGTCCAGCTGAGCACCGCCTGCTTGCAGAGAAATCCTTTGAATCGGCGCTGATGACGTTCTTTCGCGTAATTCGCTAGTAACATCGCAGTGGTTATGAAGTAAATGTTGTTCCGCTCGGAAGTTAATCACGACATGAAAAGAAGTGAGTTCGGATTCAGCGGAAATAATTTACGTGCACGTCATTCATGTGGCTTTGAACCAGCTTCGTCGTATGAATTCGAAGAATGAAAGAGAAAAAGCTCGAGAAAACTTCTTCGCGTCACCTTCAGAGCTGCGAAAACGCTAAAGCGGATTTGGTTCGCATATGGGAGACTTAGAGTGGAAGTGATGTAGTGGCAAGAAGTCGCTGAGCACATGCGCAGTCCGAGG
>MU931554.1:0-13384 GCA_036418165.1 Cooperia oncophora
ACAAAATCGCTTTCTGGAGGAGGTAGACTTCTAAAGCGGAGTTCGAGGATGTGGAAAAGGGATGTGTCACTGGAGCAGTCTTGAGCCTTAGCTCCTTTATCTTATGACTTTTTGGCACGAAAGTACAAGGTTACCCATTGCGAGCCACCCAACTTCCTCACGCTGTATTTTATATTTCAAGGTCATCGCGGACCATTGCTTTGGTGTGGAAGTGCTGTGATGAGTCAACTAGCTAGTCTGAACACGTTGCCGCACCGTGGACCTCCCGGCGAACACCCAACCCTCGAGTTCCCCTGGCCAACACACACGTCTATAGCCCTCTACATGCTGTCCTTAGATGTCAAACATTCGAGACCGCTCGCCAGATTGGCGTCCGATTGGAGTCGTTGAAGTGCTGCAATTCTTGAGTACATTTATGTTTTGAATGATAAAGGGGCAGCGTCATGGCCTTCATTGTCCATCAACAGTACTCCTAATCCGCCGCATGTGAACGCCAACGTTTGTAGGGGCAACTTAAATATAGGTGCTCTGGCCGAGAGCGAGCAACTTAGTAAGCAAAAATTCGTATCAACAGAGCCAGGAGGGCCAGGAGACAACAGGCGAGTAACGACTGTACCGTATTGCGGTATGTCTTAGTTATGCTTATATATGTAGTTATTCATATATAAGCATAACAAGACATTCACAACAGACATTACCAAATTAATGCTCGTTACGAAGCAGGCACTGATGAGAGTGGAAAAGATTGGGCGACAAGTCGCAACAAGGAACGCTAACTGGCCACAGCACTCATCCGGTGACAGTCATAGCATCCAGGGACGGTAAACCGCATTACCGCTCAGGCCACCAGAACCAGACACAGAAAGAAAGTAGAAGGTTGAACCTGTCAAGGATCTCACAACGAGAGAAAACAGTCACAGTTCAACCAAAAAAATTCGATAAGTCCCATCAAGCGGGTTCTGGACGTGAAATGTCTTTGAAGAAATCATACAAACTCTTGCCTACGAATGACTAACAGAATATTCGCAACGACATAGCCGTCTTAATCATCGAACGGAATGGTTGGTGGCAATGCAAGGAGGCTGAAATACGAAATGTTCCTTTCCTTCACACATAGAAAAATATTGTACAAGGACGCCGTTAAAGACAGACTGTACATTCATCTCCGTCAAATCCGCTCCTTGCCGTGCGTGGAGAGAATGGTTCTGCAGCTGCAGTAGCATGCCACTTTCTCCGGTCACAAGTGCACGGGAACGGAGATGGACGGTAGCGAACCTCTGTTTTCATACTCCACCCGCGAGACGGATTGTATGGATGAATGAAAACATTCACCTTTACATGGACTGACCCCCCACCTCTTCCGCCGCATGTCATTGCATAAGCCACTACAATAACAAAAGGGGAATGCTTCCAAGCCATTTAAGAAACAGCGTTAAATATCTTTTTTTCGTACCCAGGATACCGCATGCGTTGCGTGATTAACACAGGGGGGTCGCACCGTTTCCGTTGCTGGGGATGGGGTCGTATTTGGCCGTTGTTGGAAGAGGGGATCGTATTGGCTTTGAAAGAGTTTTGTGCTTTGAGAGAATTTGTCGCGTTGGGAAAAATTTTTTTCCCGATTTCTCGTGACTTTCCTTTTTCATGTGTACTATGTCCCCTTCCCGGCGCTTCTACAGTAAAATTCTTAGGAAAATCGGGAAAATCTCCCGGGATTCGCGGAGAATAGTTTGTGAAGAAGTTGGGGGAGGGAATTGACGAAATTTCCCTCTTCATACCGGCTATGCTCCCCCCACACTCCCGCTCGAACGGAGAAATTTTCGGGTGAAAAACTGAAAACATGTGGAGCATTGATATAGTAACTGTTGGGGAAGGGGGGGGGGACGTACCTGAGCACACATCCTTCACACATCACAAGCTGTACCGCTGACAGCGAACAAGCAGCCTTATCGCCACGGGAATGTTGCAATCAATACAGCCGCTACAGCCGATTAGTGAGGTGAGCTGAATGAGATCAGGAATTGTTCAAGGAGTACAGTGCCGCCAATGGTTCCCTACTAAAGGGAAGTACCACCACCACGCAAGAAAGGGTGCCTTGTCTCGCCGTGTCTCTTTAATTACCCTACCATGCAGCTCGGTATGAAACCGACTGGAATCCGCGCCGGAGTCGGAACAAGCATGTGGTGCCGTCACTTGTTGCGCGTGCTTTAGGCGGATTAAGACGAATCGCATGTGATACTTTTTTCCAAGAAACACCTGTGGAGACCAATTTCCAGACCACTTGAAGTACTGAGTATAGCTTTTAAAACAGGGCTGTTAAGTGTGAATAGTGTTGGGGTACAGATTTACCCCGTCATTCTGTGCGAAAAGAAGTGTTAAGAGTCCGTTCCATAAGCCAAGTGTCTTTTTTTACTCGTCCTGCATACTGAATGGCACTATGAGAACCTGCTTGAACAAACTTGTGAGCACCCTATCTGACAAAATCATTAGAATAAAACAGGATCAAAAGCCTCAGGACCACAGGGCTAAAGAGAACCCAGTTGACCGATCCAGTTTCCCGCAATGTTCCGACAAAGATAAGGAGGTGCGTGAAGCTACAACCGATTTCAGATATATGGCGAATTCCGCCCCTTAACGGCTAGGGCTGCAATCAACGGGCGGATTCTCTCAAGCTAATTGAAAACAGACTTATCAAGATCGGAAAACCATTCGCTATACTAAAACATGAAGCAATGCAACAGTTAAGTACGCAGCTAATATCATGCAGCTTACCACAGGAATACTGTAGTCAACTGGTATATTTACAAAACTGCTTGGAAAATCTTCACCCATTCACTAGCGTGACCTGCCTGGGAAACCAGCCGTAATCTCACTAAATTGTATTGGTGGAGAAAATAGCACTCGTTTACCTACATAGACCCATGAAGGGAACTTCGAAGTAAAAAGAAGTAGGTAGGCGATGAGAAGATGACGATGGAAATTGATGGTTGGAAATGTTATTGGTCAAGGGGCAGGGGCGCTTGGTACTCCTTAAAACCTATCGCCTTATCGGAAACCAGTTCCAGACAGAAAAAAAGGAAATTGAAAAAAGTAGCGTTGGATCTAGCGAAATGATGCGAACATCTTTGCCCAGTTAGACAGTAAAATACCAGCCGCAGAACTTGGAACTGCAGAAACGCACCCGACCTTGATCACGAACCAGGATCGACTTTGGAACCGGGCTGGGTTTCGATCCGATTTTAGATAGCCGAAATGGTCGATCGGATCTCCCATTGTAAATCTTCAAGACCTCGAGCACCTATTTCCAAAAACCTAGGAGAAGTCTCCTTGCAAGGAACGTCATTCGAATGCCACTCCTAGAGGAAAAAACTCTAAGACAATGACCAGTAACCAAGACCAGGTGAAGGAGCGACTACTGCGTTTCAAAGTGCAACAATAAGATTCCTAATTGAGCTGCAAGTGTCAGCAAAACTCCTGGCCCGCCTCGGCGGCGCTCGTTCTTGACCTTCGAGTCCAGGCCGCCCATATTTTGTCCATTGACAATTGCCCTCATCATAACGGCAATGTCACCGAGAAAAATCCCGTCGTAAATCCCCGTGATGTATCATCGAGGTCAATATGCATGACAGACGGACTACGCTCGCCAGTGGAGAATGATAGACGGCTTCGGAATGGAATGGAGTGTGAAGGAACAAGGAGACGGGACTCTAGTGACAACCAGTAGCTGCACGGTGCATCTGCTCATTGAATAAGAAAAAATCGAACTAGCAAGTAGAATGTCAATCTACCGGTAAGTCTGGACGGAATGGATGCCGTGTCGACGTGAGCCAATTGGCTATGCATTTAATGGCATCTAGTGTTACCCAGGCCACCCCATTTTCTAGGTTTATGAGGTCACATGCACCAAACATGCTTGAAACACGCCGTTTGCTAACTTCTAGGCTTGAATATTATCCATGGGCAGGTTGGGTAAATTCGCGGCTGCAGAAGGGTCCACTTCTGGCACTTGGAAATGCTTGGCAGTGAACCTGGAGGATTCCACAGATAAGTTCTCTTTTCTGTTAGCGCATGGATACATATGCGGAGTATGTGACAAGAGAATCGTAATTCGCCGCGTGCGACGTTCGGCAAAATGACGATGGTTCCAGGTAGTAGATGGCGACAACAGGCAATTCAGAACCGAAAATAGTCATGAATGTCTACGATGACGGGGTCTACATGAAGTCCGGTGCTCCAGTCGACAGGTTAACACGAGTTAAGAAAACGCTGCCCCCATCGCCGCGCGCGGCAAGCGGCGAACGATTCTCTTGCATGTCAAGCTGCTTGCGGGGATGTTGCCAACACATTCGCTACTAGACCTGGGACCACCACGATCTCACGGTGATTGTGTTCGCATACTGCCCAAGTATGCAGCCAAAGAGCTGTAAAAAAAATAATGATGCCCCAGTAAAACGTGAGAAGGTGTAGATCAATAGTGGATCTGCGTATGGTTCGACGTATGGCTGGCCGTGCGGCGTGTTGCGCCTCTGCAGCATACTTTCTTTACAGTCCACTGCCACGCAGCTTCCAGTGGCGCGAGTGATACATGTAACACTCGTCTACAAGTGTAGACAGCCCTGCCTCGCCCATCTTACAGGTAACTGTATAATGTAGTTATGTACCTGTAAGGGAATAAAACAGAGTGGACAGTTGGCTAATTCGAAAATCATAGCAGAAGTCAATCTTGGCATGCAACACGTATTCTCTCAAACTCTTCTTCAAATCCAAAAGAAATGAAGAAACTTCTCGATCCCCGAATAAGGATTCTATAAGACAGGACTGTTTGTATTCGCTCAGAACACTGGAGCAGCTTCAACGCCCTAGTAATTTGATCAGAAAGAAAAATGGGTAGGGGGGGTGGAGATCTTTTCCCTGAGCCTGTCTTGCACGGTCATGGCTTTTTTAATATGTGACAAGACAATCGTGATTCGATACATTCTGGCGGACGTCGCGTGCGACATCGCCCCCGCAAACGCCGATGTTTATAGGTCAAAGATGGCAACATTAGATAACATATAACCGAAAAAAGCCACAAATGTACGTGATGTCATAGTATAAAGTTACAACATAGCGGTCAGTCGGGGACGGCGTGAGGAGGGTGGGATGAGCCCGCCTCCTGCTGCCTTGCTCTACCAATGGCGATCGGGTAGTGATCGATTCAGGAAAAAACAACCAGTGGTGGAAAAGCCGTAGGTGGAGACCGCTGATTGCGATCCGACTGATTCCGGCGATGACATCCGGTACGCCGATCGACAGGGTAACGCAAGTTAAGAAAACACCATGCCTATCGCGGAGCGGCAAATTACGATTGTCTTGACCGTCTCACTGGCTTCTTGGAAAACTTAATCTGGCGCTGGCGCTGCTTTGTTATTCTGTGCAAGGCAGCGTTCAACGTTCGGTGACAGGGCGGTAATTCTAGTCGTGGATTTCTCAACCTGTAAGGAGTTCGCTAACTATGGTCCAGATCCAGCAACAGGTCAGGAAACCACGATTCCTAATGGCGAACCACATGGGATGGCGGTTCCGCGGCCGCCTTTCCAATGCAAGCAAGTATCGCTCAAATCCTGTGTAATTAGAAATACCCAAGGCTTCCATCCCATTCAGCTGATCGGACTCGTTCTTATTCTTTACTGCGCAAACCGACGATAATAAACTGAACCAGTCAATCTTCAAGATTGCGAAATTTCTGGAAATCCATCTGTTCCGGGTTTTTTTGGTCGTAGCCGCGACAAGACTGATGTGATAGATGTCGCCATAGATTCACACCCAGTCCGAGTTTTTCTTTGGAAGACGTGTCCCAGGAAAACAAAGAACGATTGCTGAGGTTTCAGCTGTTCGAATTGGCGTAAGACGATCAACCGGATGGAATTTGACTCTGATTTCTGCAAGTGGATTTCGCCGACTTTTGAGCACCTCTTAGGGTTTAAAGTGGAGTCCTCTCTCATCTCAGTGGTTCCGAGCTACCCATCGAAGCGAAGGCACAAGGAAGCACAGCCCTTCAACTGCAGTATTTAGGTGGTAATAGATTAGCATATTCTGGAACTGGGTATTCCCCCTTCTCTGGTTTCGGAGGCGAAAGCCCCTAGATTGACTGTTCGGTGACAGGAGCGCCTTGCTGTGCTTGCACAGGACCTACCAGCAGTACCTCTGGGTATCCTCTTCCTCATTGTTGGTAAGCAAGCCTTCGTGATGAAGTTGAACCAATATCCAAAGTCCAAAAGCCACTCGAGATATCTCAAGTTCAGCACGCAACAACATGCCCATTTCGGCTATTCGGCCAGTGGTTGTGACCCTTATGGGTCGAGAGATTCAATAGCCATGCACCCATTCGCAAGTCCGTCATCAATAATGCCCCGAAAACAAACAACACTCATTGCTCTCGACCACCCTACTCACTCTTGCCCTGTTGTGGAAATTGACGTCCGTGAACAACCACCACAAGTCCACTATAGTCCCAGGAGGGGCAAGTTTGCGCGAATGAGCTGAAGTGTTCTCTTCACAAGAGATCAGTGATGAATCAGAAATGAGCGAAGCTAAGGAATCCGTGTTCGGCTGATTCACAACCAGGACAAGTCGTTGGGGATACCTAACAAGGGGGTCTTACTTGGTCACTGAAGGAGGGGGTCGTATCTGTCCGGTATCTGCTCTCCGAAAAAAAAGTTCACTGTTTTCGAAGTCCAGAGGTTTTCTCCAGTTCTCAAGCTGCCTTATTTAGTGCCTCGTTCCAAAGTCAAGTTTTTTCTGGAGAACGGGGCGATCCGCGCGCCAGGAAAAAATTCGAGAGATCAGCGCGAAGTTCATGCGTAACAGGTTAGGAGGATTGTAGCGTTAGGAGGTGCAAACAGCACCAGAATTTTCGGCGGGGAGTCTATTTTGCAAATTTTTTTTGCCCACATGACGGAGCTGTTCAGAGCTGTTCATGCGGCGATTCAAAACGACCAAGACTTCTGGATCTCTTGCTGTTAAGATTACTGCTCCCTGCTGATAGACCTCAGCTAACGGTAGGCAATCGATTATCGACCGAAACAATGCGATACCTCACGCAATATAATGAATGTCCTTGCTAACAGCAAAAGAGAACAAGTTCCTGGCCGATCGCAAGCAGTATCGCACAGCAACGCATGCCAACAAACAAAGACATCGGCAAGCGTTATATGAACAGAATAGACCAAAAAAGACTTTGCCTTGAACTAATTCTCTATGAACCGGATCCTCTTCGGCAGTGTGTAAACAGAGTGTGAGAACGATGTTCCTGCGCATATATGTAATTGAAGGAAGGTGTGCGAGAGTTGCCCGATTCAGGGTAGGCAGTGCAGTGACAAAAGTATTCAAAGGTTTTGGATATTTTCAATTTAAAAAAAGGATTAATAAAAAATGAGAAGTTCTACGCCGTTGATCAATCTTCTCTTGGAGGCATGCATTCTACCTCCATTTAGAATCGCAGTGGCCTATTAATCGCAATATGGTCTACACAAGAGTTGCAGGACCAACCGATGTGTAAGTCAGTGTTCTTATCAGCTTAGACGAATCTGTTACCAATAACCGTCCCCGAGGGTAGAAGGCTTGGTTGGCCTGGGCGGGAGTCGATCCGGGATTGGACCGCAGGCCTGGTAAGCGTGCCACTTACCTATTTTGGAGGCGCACATCACCACCGCCTTCAGAAGAGGATTTTCTCAGCTAAGAAGACTTTCCAATAAGTCAGAAGAAATTCACGAAAAGGAATATCGACGCATGAGCGACCTGGACTTTGTATCTTCAAAGAATCTGAGTTTCGAATGCCCAGCTAAATAGAATTCAGTTCCCAATACGACCTATTCCAGTTTATATCGGAACAAGCACCTCTTGAATTTAGTTATCAGGAAACGGATTCAGAGAACTGTGTACCAGGAAACCTCACCATGACAGACGAGCTTTCAAAATGCGACTCCCAGCATCTCGAGTGTCGCAGGTGGGTGGAGGGGGGGGGGGAGGGAGCACTGACAGACATGTTATTCCCGAAGCATTATCGGAATACCAGAACTGTGACGCCACTGGATGAATATATACAGTAGTATGCCTAACCAGAAGCCGACAGCGCAAGAATTCATCAAACCAAATAAGCCGCTCCCTGAACGAGATTCCATTAGGACAATCCTTCACTAGGGACCAGAATTGCGTCAAGGAGTTTTTTCCGCTTAAACACCCTCAACGGCCCTCAAGTTTACTCTTCAATACGCTTCAATGGGATGCAAAGACATGACAAAAAGCAGCCATGATGCTGTGGGAGAGGGGGGAAGAAGTAGAGAGAATGCCACTCAACCATCCGGAATGAACTAATTGCGCAGCATACAGACCAGGGAAAGGTGTACCAGCTGGAACGAAAAGTGAAAAATTCACAAGAAATTTTCAGCGCATGGGAATCCGCCGTATATTATATATTGCCATTCTACCACTTACCATAAGGTTTTACCGATAAGAGCAGGATTTAAGGCAATGTAAAAAAAATCAGTAAATGGCAGTCGTTATGAAAATATGAGCACCATAATCATCACAGCTGGATAGGAAAATTGAGATTGAGAAGGAGGACCGAAGTTCTGTAAAGGAGAATGTCACGGTACTTCCGACCTTTTACTTTCTGGACCTGACTCATACAATTCAGTAATGGAAAGATAAGAATCGCCTGAGTAAGAACACAGTAAGAACAAGTTCCGCCCCAAAATTCCAAAAAGGCAATCGATTGCTTCTCGTACAAAGTCAAGAACCAGCCGGTGCCCTTGTGACTGTCTGCCTATAATGGAGAGAAAAGGACTTGTTCGGCGTGGGAGGTGGATCCATCCCATAACATGGGTAAGGCAGTGGCGCCACCAACACCCTGCTACAATCGAAGCTTCTCATTGCTATCGATAGAAAATATTTTAACCAGTGATAACGTTGATACAATCACGGGAAATACGGTCTAGTAATATTAACGATCTGATCTACTAATTCTACGACAAGCGACCACAGTATCTTTGTTACGGTACTTCCACGAGCCACTAACGTTGCAAGCGAAAGAAAAAAAGAAGCAGCTAATTACGGTCAAACTTTATGCAGTAGTGGTAGCCGTTATAAGTCACATATCACTGTGCTGCTGGAAATAATTCAAAAAATAAACGAGTAAATGAGGTAGAAACAAATGAGTAAAGGTAAACAACACGAAAAAAAAACAAAATAATAAATAGAATTAAAATTGTGATTAGCGACAAACTTTCATTGCATAACACCTCGAGGAGGATTATTTCTTGGGTGGAAAGAAGGCTCCGGGTTCAGTGAAGTGCTGCCAAAGCGAACGTACTGGGGATAATATGTAGTCATGAATTCTCCCTCCCTATATTCCTAATTGATGGATACTTCAGAAAATATTCACCGCAAAGGATGTTGCTACGGTAATGCAACGGCTACAGTACCCTTCACAAGGAGGTTATTGTAAAAGTGGCTGGACAAATGACAACAGCAGCTTGAACTAAACAGATGAGCCTCGTGTGTGGATATCGAGCGATTAGGCTGTCGGCGTCGGTGGGAGACGCAGCACAGGGAGGAGTGGCGCATGCGAGCGATGCGCCCCATACGGTCACAATCGACCACCTGCGCGACTACCTCAATTAACCTCTCTGAGTTGTCCGCGACAGGTAGCGATGATGGCCACTTCGCTCCCGTCACATCACTTCACATCGCAATGTATAATCCAACAGAACTGTGCACTTTTCGCTCGCCGACGACGTTGTGAGAAAAAAATTTCACGGTCTCAATCGAACCACTGAACACGGCTCCTGTTTGAAGGGCCGTTATCTTGGTGCCGTAGAGTACCTTTTCTCTTCGGCGTTTCCAAACGAATAGTAGGAACACAACTAACTAATTCTGTGTGAGGGAAGAGGCTCATCGAGTCCATGAGCGGAGCGATACCATTGTTTACTGTTGCTAGTGTAGGTGGTACCCAAGAAGCCTCCTAATTAAAGCCGATGCTGAGGTTATGGGCAAACGCCAGACCCAAGGCGGGATTCCAATTCACAACTTTCGCTGAACTGGCGAGTGCGATATCCTTTGTCCCTTCCTCTCTCCCCTACCTCAGTTTGGCGTTTTACGGCCGCAACGCTACAGTACCACACAATTTAGCAGGCTGAGCTGCCAGTCGTACCGTTAGATTCGGCAGCGGGGCGTGCCTGTCTGACGAGTAGATATTTTTATTTGTTTACTATTATATGCTGCTGTTTACCGTCGGAAAGCAAGATGTCCGGGTTCAAATCTTGCCTAAGATTAAGACTTTTTGCTCTTAACTCACCATTATTGCGGCGAATTTCGGAGCATTAAGCGCGGCGTTAAACAGCGCTTATCATAATGGAACAACCTCCAATACCGATTAGTATGAAGAGGAAAGCTGGAGATGTCTCTATTTCCACAATGATTTTGTTTTGAGCCGCACCAGTAGGTTCATCCACTGAGAACGCAGGTTTGCTTCAAAACAGCAAGACTTCCGGAAAGGCTTCACTGTTGAAGCCTGGTGTAGACTAGCGACGAGAACGCGAGCGTTTGATGCAAATTCGGGTGTGGCATTCTTTCAAAATCGTTTAAATTGTTGTCGTTTGTTTTTTTTTTGTCTACGCTTCTTGATCACTACTTATGAGATATCTCTCCCTCTCCCCTCCTTTCTCTCTCTCTCTCTCTTCTCTCTGCTCAGTATTCTAGAGTTTATGCTGGACTTTCGCGCTCCAGCCCACAGGCGAACCATGCGTTCGCTAACTGGTTGCACTTTAACAAGCTCAGGGTGAACCTTAAATATTCCGACAGGGTTCGCAGAAGGTACGGTATGAAAAAGACAAAAGGCAATGTATTCTCCCTAAGACTTAAATGTATTGCCCTTGATTTGAACATTGGGCGTAGCGGGACGAATGCATTCGCAGGGATGCGTTATAAGCCACCTCGTACGCATTGCACCTTCCGAAACAACGATTCAGATGAAAGGGTCTCACCTAACAATAAAGCAGTATTCTGCACCGCGGCCGCATCAGCTCGGTCCGGTAGACGGACGCAACGCATAAACATCTGAGAGAACTCTAGCAGCGATCCTTGTCTGCCGGGATAGGCGTACCCTTAGACTGTGAAATCCCATACACTGACATTTTCTGACAAATACTAATTAAGCTCACTAATAACGTCGCGTACCACTTCATTTTCATACAATGACGAACTACGCGGTCGAAAAGCAGCAATACTGTACCATCAGAGTCCGCGATTCTGACGTTCGGGAGGCATAGGAAACATGGGAACAAGGCTCGACCATTTCGAAACCAAGGCCTTGCCAGAAAAATGAGACACAGGCTAGGTTGCTCAAAATGCAATAAAGCTCTCGATAAAGTCGTAGTGGCTCATTGAATACAATGTGGTGAAGGGGTGGGGTGGGGGCGTCCATGTACAAGCCAGCGTTCTGAACCTCCCAAACGGATCTGGCCCCCATGTGCGTCTTGGGAGAGCTAAGAGGACTTGGTTGGCCTGAACGGGAGCCGATCCGGGATTTCATCCCCGACCCCGCGCGCGGTTATCGTGCCACTTATCACTACAACACCCTTGCCTCCAAAGAGGAGGTCAGAAAATGTCCGCTGCAGCACAGCAAAATAAATCTCAAACAACGAGCACAGTCAATCTTCCAACAATCTGAGTTTTGAATACTGCGGAAGAAAGATGATAGTAAACCCAGGTGACCAGTCCACTTCGAAAGTCTCACCTGTGGGTGTTTCAACTTTCACTGCTTGTTAATTCTCGAAAACTTCACCTTAATCTAGCGGAGGGTCCTGATTCGAGGGTTTTGAAGGGAACGTCCACTGACAATATTGCTGCTACTTGGATGGCTCACCCCTATGGATCTACGGTAAATACTGGGGTAAAGAAAGTGCACAAAATAAAAAGCACTGTAGCCAGGGCACATTCAGAATCCCAACGAGATGGATCGTACTTGGTCACTGGAGGAAGTTGAGGGGGTCGCATTTGCCTTTGAGAAATACTTTTAGTTGCTGACTTTTCTTGTTTACTTCCTTATGTCAATGAGGGCACGTCTTGTCATTGGAAAAAAAAACTGCAGAATGCGACCACCTCCAAATTTCCCCCACTGACACGACCTCGTCTTCCCCCATCCTACACTAAGGTTCTTCTGGGCTCTCCCACTTTTCCAACGCCTTTTTGAAAATTCTCCACTCTTGGCTTAAAAAGTCGTGTGGGTGAAAGGGGTTGAGGGACGAAAGGGTTCAACCCACTCGAAGTAGGAAAGACAGGGAAAAGTCAACAAACGACACTTGTCTCGAAGGAAATATGACCCTCCCTTGACTCCAGCGAACCTCCTCGCTGGGTATCCGCAACGTACGGCGAGCCCTGTCAAACCACTATTTCGCTGTGTATCCCCTCCCCCTCTCAACGGCGGTTTTTCGAGATGGACTGGAGAAACCGGGATCTGGGTAAAAACTGGAGATATTATGACAAACTACAGAAAACGGTAGAAATTTGCTAGAATACGGGAAGACAGATAGCATGGAGGACCCGTACGGCGAGGCCGAACCAGAGGACACTTTGGTGTAAGGGTCTTATTTCAGTTTCCCCTCCCCCCCTTTCCCACCAGTGACAGGACGTCCCCTGCCTGCGGTTGGCCTTATCTTCCCGATTCCCTGCCATTTTGTAAATTCGATCATGAGCTAAACCCTGGTAGTGTCTGTTAGAGAGCAGAAGTTGAATACGGTAGAGAACGACTGCCAAGTGGATACAAAACTTTGGCAGCCACCCAAAAGGGTGTCTTCCTGTTCATAAAAATGGGGGTTTATGGAGAGAGGCCCTCTTTCAGAATCAGATGCACGAACCTTCATGAAATCTTTGGAAACCGGAACAGAGAAAACTCTCCGTATGGGAAAAACTAACATTCAGAAAAAATTTTCCAAAATTTATGCCTATGAAACTTAACATAATTGACAAAAAAGACACAAGTACACTTCTTAAAGACCAATATAAAGCTACTGAATATTACTTTTAAAAATTGAATGCTTACAAACAAACTTGATACCCGAGAGATAAACTCAGTAAGCAAAGCAGGCAGTTTTGTGGTCGTCAGCGGAACAGTGCCGAAGGGATGGCGTTGATGACAGATCGCGTTCCATTCTCATGGGACAACCAAGGCGACACTTTCACCCTTCGGCGACGTCAAGTGATTCGGCAAGCAAGACAATTCAAGTGAATGGACACGTCAGAAACCCAAAGAAGAGATAGAGAACAAACACAGAGCAATCACCATTAACTCTTCAATCTTCCAACAAAAGTAATCCTTCTGAAAGGGAAGAAGTAACATTCCAGGCGG
>MU931555.1:0-16684 GCA_036418165.1 Cooperia oncophora
TATTCAATTTGTTAATGCTGTAACATTGTAAGGGTATATGCTGTTTGATTTAGATCGAGTGACCTGAAGAAGGGCTCATGCCCGGAACGTAGTCATATAATAAAGATTCAATGAAGAGAAGAGCCTCAGACAGATTAATGACATCAAGCGCCCTACTCTCATCTGACCATCCTGCCCAGTGATCAAGAGGCTAGATATCGCTGTTACCATTGATTTCTCATTTTGCTGGCCGTGTTGTCCAAAATCTCCCCGGTGGTGCTTAAGAACTTCACTTACAGGTTCACTTTGCGATGCCAAAATCACAAATAATCTTCTTCTTCAGCGTTGTCCCGCTCTGTAGCGGGGTCCGCTCGTCTTATTTTGTCACGCCATCTCTTCCGATTGAATGCTTGATCGGGGTGGGCGCCATCAAAATCACAAATAATGAGCTGGAAATTTAATTTTTGAGGCTACAACTCCAAAATAGAGTAGAGTGAATTAAAATCTCCCGATTTCCCTCTGTAAAGAGTTTACGAGGCTTTTCTTGATTATACATAGAAGCGACAAACTGATGCAGCAGCGGTCAGAAATCAAATAAAAACTGCTTTTCATAATGTTTTTTCTTGTCCAACCATTTGGGCTGCAATGCAGTCCTAGAAGGATATGTTATTCCTTCTAATACTGCCAGTAAACTGCAACATTTGTGCCTGAATGAGAACGTGGTATGCATAGCTTTCCTCGGATATCTTTCTTTTACTCCTGAAAGGACAAAACATAGAGTCTTTCGCCTCGGATCAGTTCCTTTGTGTGATGCGGCATGCATTCCACCTCAATTCAGTATCTTAGTAGCCTACTGATGAGTGGAATGTGGCCTATGCAATGACTTGAGAGGGCCAGCCGATGTGCAAGTAAGCGTTCGTATCCTCTCAGACCTACCTGGTACCGATTTACCGTCCCTGGAGGGTACAAGGGTTGGTTGCCCTGGGCGGGCCATTGAGAGCGACTGAAAGTGCATTCTTCTTCATGAATGGACGTCAAAGGTGAACTTTTAATTGTCAATACAATTTTTTCTTGCGCGAAATGTGGCCAAAGTTGATGACATTGGGCATCCCAATAGCCTTTGAATCCTCGTAGTGGTCGTGCCTGCCAAGGTTTCCTTCAGATTGCGCTAGTTTCTGTATTGTTATCAATAAAGCACTTATTTCTTAAATAAGTAACGAAAGTAGTACGTTTGTTTTGGCACTCAGGAGTAGGTGCTGAAAAATCCTCCAAAGTTTCAAATGTTTGGGTATAACTGAAGCTTAGCCGAAACCGCAAAATCGTTGTTGTCGAAACAAAAACAACAACCAACTTCATATAAACCAAATGCAGAGACTTAGACAGAATCGACGGGAAAGACATGCTAAAGAAATCGTACACCCAACTTATTCGGTCGCTGACTGTACCTCAAAAAACACTGACCCTAGTCCCACGGCGGACTTTATTAGTGACAGCGATTCCAAAGATGATAGTAAAAAATCGATTGTGCCATACAGCAGTTTATAGACATAAAACAGGAAGCCCTACATCACATCTACTTTATTTGCCAGTTTGCCATTCACTTGCTCATCCAATGCGTTTTGTATTAGGTTGGCGGGGAAGTTCTGTCACTTTTTCGAACTAAAAATACTTGTCCATTACCTGAAGAGGCTCAGCTGTCAACGGTAATGTGCAATCATACCGTCTCAAAATGGTACTCTCTTTTCCACTGGATTCCTGCTCCTTCCTCTTCTGCAATATGGACAGAATGTTATCCGCTACCATCGCCACCGACCCCTCCAAATGCTTCTGATAGTGCAGCGCACTTCCAAAAAAGTTCTAGCCGTTCCTCATGCAATAAAGCTGGATGGCTCTCTCCTTGCAGTGGTGTAGCACAGAAATTGCTCCCTCTAACTGACCGCAGTTTGCTCCCCATCTCAATCATTACATGAACCGAAAAAATACGAGAAAACGTTAGAAGAAGTCTAAGTTAAGCCAAGTATTGGAGCATGAAGTCCAAACTTGTGTATCGCGCCATCTCTGCATTTGTACATCAGATGGCATCATGGTGCTCAAAAATAGGCAAGTAGCCAGCAGTAGCATTGCGTGTACTGTTTTTTAATCTCCACCGCCTCTCATAAAAGAAAGCCCACTTTGAAAAAAAGTGACAGAACTTTTCCGCCAAGGCCCTAATAATTTACAACGTAACAATTGGAAGTGTCCACTCACACACGTGAAAAGGGAAGGCACCATCCTCTCCGAACCTGCACAATAATGAGTTCCATAAGAGCCACATTCGTTTTTCCACTCATTGCCTATTATAAACTCCTTCAGGGGCATCTCGCAAGAGCAGCAGTTTGCGTGGTATTACAGCGTAATCGGGGGCAACGAGGCTAAACTAGGGATGCCTCTGCCAAGAAACTCGCTATTCAGGAAAAAAGCAACCATCGCATATGCTTGACTCGAAATAACACACCTTTTAAAGCATATACGACGTAAGGCAGCGTTCATACTTCGCGACAACAGCGGTGATCGTCCCAAGCGCTATTACTTGGACCGCTCAAAATACTAGTAGGAGGAAACAGCTCAGGTTAGCGCTTTTTTCTTTTAATTGCAATTGTTTTAGGTACCAAAGCTTGTTCTGACTCAAGGAAAAGTGTGCCCTAATCAGTGACGCTTTTTTCTATTTTTTTCGATCTCGGATCAGTATGAGCAGAAAGCGAGAAAGCTTTATTCAGCGTGAGTTTCTTTTTCTTTTTTTTTATCTCCGAGCTTGAACATGAAGCTAAAAGTTCCCTACTCCTCGGTGTTGCATAAAAGAATTAGTGATTCAAGTCCAAGGTGGGTTTCTTTCCTTTCTTTTTTTTGTTTTCGAACTCGAATAGTAAACTAAAATCGTTCTAGAAGTTGGAAAAGTTTAATCAATAAGAAATTCTCAAGGAACTTATATCACTTTAACAAGAAGCCGCTCTTATCCCGAGCTCAAAAAAGGAAAACTCCCTCTCTCATATTCCAGATCCTCCTAAATACAGAAAGTCGTGAGTTTCCAGTTAAAGGTCACTATCAGAAAAAGGTGCTTACAAGTTGGATTTCCCTATTTATTAAAGAGAGCGTTCTAACAAATAGCACTAAGGCAAGTCGTTAACCGACCATCGTGGCGATCGCCGCTGCTGTGGCGAAGTATGAACGCTGCCTAAGAGCTACCTGAGAGCGTGTTCGGTCGAGATCTTTGGACAGTGGTTGTGTTCGCGACATAATTGCTACAATTCATCCGATTCGTTCCGATTTTTGAATGCCCACGTCGCCCCCTCGCACCTTACTTGGTAGGTCCTTGCTATTAGGGCTCGCCGTACACATACACGGAACGATGGCTGGAGCTAGCGAAGGAAGTTGAGCTAAAGAAACGAGCGGCTGCATGGGCAACTCTGTCACCAGCTTTATTGTGCCGCAAAAGTGGTGCAGAATCTGCAGCTGCAGAGTAGGCCGCCTGCTCGCAGAGCTGGAAGAATTTCTCAGCTAATCGCGCAACGTGCCTCCAAACGAGCAGCTGACTAATCCGGCGTCACTAGTTGGCATAATCGTTTCCTGCCAGAACAAAATGGTGGTTTTCCCACTTTCAGTTGTCAAAGCAAAACGTTTTCAGTCGCATATTCCATGCCAATTACTGGGAATATGTGCAGATGAAAAACAGTGTCAGAAATGTTGCCATTGTGGTGCTTGAAATTCATATCCGGCTATGTAGTCATTCAGAGCGGCATTCAGTAATGTTTGACTTTGTATTGTTGTGTTTGAAAGATTTGGGGGTGATTGTACCATTTTGGATTAGTCCTGAGGGTCTTGGAAGATACATTAAGTTAGTGGGGAAGTTATATCCAACGCCAGGATAGGGCGTGGCGGCGTACTCCATGCCTATTTTCTTACCTTTTGGCAGGCAGAGTGAAGCGGAGAACAACTGGTGCAGAACGGGCCTGCGCCGCCCCAAACCCAACCCCCTGACACGCCCCAGCGTCTGCAGCAGAAATGGCTACAACTGGTCATTTTGTTGAAGTTTGGTTTGAATATTGTCAGGCTCAGATTTGTCCAAAGGAATTTTATAAAAATTTCAAAAAAGTTCCCGTTTTGTTGGCGAACTTTCGTGGTGACCTAATACATGGCCTGGTCCCGCAAGTCATTACGTTAAATCGCTGTCAGAATGTACTGCGATTCTGAAAGGGAAGCAGAATGAGCAGAGAGAGAGAGCTTGGACAATGTCCTTTATTGTTCGAGATCCATTGGTAGAAAAATGTGCTTCAACCATCCGAAAACAAGAAGCAACATCGCTTGTTAGCATAAACCTATTCTAAATTCGATTTCATATGCAGCTAGAGAGAGGAAAGTGCGCTCCACATATTGTAGAGCAAATTTTTCCCTCTGCTCGGGCTGCATATCAAATTTAGTGCATGCTGGTTCAGGAATAAATTTATGCTAACGAGCGACATTGAGAAGTCCATACGCCCCGTCTCTAGCGTCCATCTTCCCCACTTTCCCAAACCTACCAAGAAAGAACGCCTTTTAGGGCTTCTTGTTTTTATATTTTGTTGAGCATTTCTCTTGTTTTGTTCGCTGAAAGGTCAAATTTTTTGTCGAACACACATCCATTAGGCACAGCGTATGCATCAGGTTGAGCAATATGTACAGATTGTTTCTATTCCGCTGGTAAAAACATCAGAACTATAATACCACCTGCTCTTTCCTCTCATCAATTTTCGATGCTTGTTGCCATTTTGTGTCGCCAAAAGTAACCCAGTCAGATTTCAAAAAAATTTGTTGATATTGAGCCGAGCTTTCGTGACCCTCGTGACCATTGAGGATTAGTTCACCAAGCGGAGAGGAAGTTCTACTGTTGGCGCCATGTCCACAGTGTATGGTTTGAGCAGCGGAACTTGCCAAGCGAGTCTCTGAAGGCGGCCGTGACGATCGTAAGATTGTGAGTCTGCGATATTGTGGAGAAAGACGATTTGGCTTCACCCAGGGGCGTTTCCAGTCGGATGACCTCAATTGGTTGGAGACTGTGGGCTGTGTGAAGAGCTTTGTCAGCCGATATGTTCTCCTCCACTACACTAGTACACTACAATCACATTCTCTTCCATAAAGGCCAGTCAATGTGAGGCATGTTGCCTAGGTCGGAATTCTGAATCACCTGTGCTGCCGTTGACCGGCGAGTTGCCCGAGTGGGAACCAGTGCCATCTACATTCGTCACGCTTCCCTGCACACCCATCTTAAGTCCGAAATAAGTCATGGGAAAGGCTGCCTTGGCTGCGCTTCAGTCAACGACCCTTCACACGCCCTATCGCAGAGATTGCGACTGACTGTAAATGGCCTTGCCTCAAGCAAAAATGCTTCTCATGTTCAGTGGGCCACTACCCTAACTGCAGTCGTAGACGGCATCAGGATTTTGAGGACTAGCGCTAAAATCCTAGAAGTAGCTCTCACAACGACTCGCTTCCGACTATAGCTGCCTGTAGTTTCATAGATCGTTCGATATTTGGTTTGGTGTGTTGGAAGACAAAACATGCGAGAAAACCTAGAACGAGTGTCAGAGAAGCGCTTCGAAAAGGCGAAATCCCTCATTATCAGCTCTCCTGGGACCTACATTACTTTCTGATGACCACCCCAAAGGTTCAGCGCTGTATGAACGCCGATGGTGGGCATTGCAAAAGGAAGAGTTTTGTTGGACTCTGTACCAGCCAATTGAAAGTGATCCTTGTGTTTTCCATAGCCAAGCTTAGAGAAATTGCTTTTTTAGGGTACATTGGTAATCACGCGCCGCCATGTAAATAGATATGTTCTCCAGTTCTGTGAAAACAACACTCATTAAAAGCTGTCGACCAAAATATCTATGTGAAAACAAGGCGAAACACTGACCCTATTTGACACATTCCACGAACAGACGCACCACAGAAGTAACCGTCCGCTGCACTGGAGCACCGGATTTCGCTTGAATCACATTTTCATTACTGCTAGTTTTGTTTATGCATTGTTCATGGCCATCTACGACCTCAATACGTGTTCATTTGCGGGCGCGACGTCGCACGCGACGCCCACTAGCACGGCTAATTGCGATTGTCTTGTCACATACCCTTTCAACGGTTAGGACAAGCTTTTTAGCCCTAGAAAGTCACTCGCGCCCACTCTCAGTGGTCAATGCACGACATGTCATCCCACTGGTAAGAGCTCTGCAGAAAATTTTAGAATTTTTTCCAGAAATTTCCAGCTTGCTACATGTGAATGATGCATTTCTTTGTATATCTTTAACCCATTCATAAGTGTGGCAGTTCCGACGTCTCCCTAGTTGCTCCGCCCACCAGAGTTCCAAGGCTGTTTTGGGTGTAGGTTAGGACTCCACGAGAGGTCACGGCTGCCATGTCTCGCCTCGCCGTGCGCGGCGATTGCAGCCTGATTTTATTTGACCAGATTAAGATCCCGGTCCCTTCACATAGTTCTGGCATCACGCAAATCTGCTGGGATTTTTCCAAACCAGAATTTTCAATGGGACGACAGTATTTTTGAATGGCAGCTGTGTTATTCGACGGATTGCTGTATTTCCTCAACACGACCTACTTTTACCGTCTGGCCGTAAATCTTAAACCTTTCAATACCTTACAATTAAGGTGAAAAGAAGGATTCACCCTGAAAAGAATTTTTGTAGATTGCTGATGTATTCTCTAAATATTATTTCTATGTAAATGGACGTTGTTTTATACTAATAGTTGAACATCGGGCCTACTCCTTTCATAGTTTTCACACCTGCAAGTAATAAAGCAGACTGTTGGAGACTCATGGACTATGCAAATGAAAAAAATAGCGAAAGCATCGCGGGGCCCACCTCTCGTCCGCCGCGGCGGCGGCAGGCTGACCTCTCGTGGAGTCCTAACCGTTCCCCGGCTGTTTTCTGCAACGAGTTCGGGTTTGCACCTCGTTTTTCGTTTTGTTTTTTGATTGGTAGGTGGTAGTGGCATTGAAGGATGCGAAGAAGAAGAAACGATTAGTAAGCGGGATGTGGCAGGATATCGCAGGATACCTTGGCAAAAGGAGTATGTCAGGACAACTCGCATAGTGCGGCTGCCAGTAGTTCCTTACGATGTTCTCTACGATTTTCATTTTTTTTTCTATGCTGGAGAGCCACTTGACGACCATAGACTCATTGAGGAGCCACTACCTACAATATTCTGTCGCGGGATTTGCCTTCGAGCAGAAGTTGCCTGGAAAAAGTTAAACAAGAAATTACACTGGTAAAACTGGTCGAGTAAAGATCAGTAATTAGCAGACATTCACTTCCCAGCAGCGCATATATGGTCCTACTGGAGCGCGTTTCTGAGTTCCTTCTTGCTACCGGCGTATTTGAGTGTTAGAGGCAAGGTGAATATGGCAAAAATGGGCAATGGCGTTCAATTGTGAATTACTAGGTCAAAAGTGGAACAATTGTGAAGAAAACTGCAGAAAACAAGTATTGAAAACGTCTGGAACGTCTTCAGTTCATACCAGGGCACACCATCGTTGTGCAATACCCTGCGGGGCCTCGTACTTGGCGCGGAAGGGGGTGTAAAAGCAGGGTCGGTGAGCACAAATAGCACAAAATAGTAATGGCTGAACTTGATGGAGTAGGTGGAATGCTGCAGAGGGCCGGGATGCAAGGAAGAATACAAAATATCAAAAATTGATTAGCATTATCAATAGTTAGCATGAACTCGTAAGTACGTAGATGACTAAATAATACATCTCAAACAGATTCGTGCGTATCGACCTTTCCAAACCCTAAACAAACATCTGCTTGCATGGACAAAAATCACCTAAAATCAGAAGTTACA
Source organism: Cooperia oncophora (assembly GCA_036418165.1). Classification (NCBI taxonomy): domain Eukaryota; kingdom Metazoa; phylum Nematoda; class Chromadorea; order Rhabditida; family Trichostrongylidae; genus Cooperia; species Cooperia oncophora. The sequence goes on from MU931555.1 coordinate 7,846, forward strand.
CCTTTCCACCACCTCTGCATGCACGGTGCATACTCGAACCAAATCGATCGATGATAAACAAATTATGCTTTGACTCGATTCGACGGGATATATGTTTTGAAGGCATGTTGAAGTCACGAATGAGTATTCTTACCGTGGCACAGAAGGAGTCGAGCTTTCGAGTTGCAGAATTTCGCCCAAAGGTGACCCATCTCGAATATCTTCTGAACTAGCGGGTCTTCAAGAAAACTGTAAAGGTTGCTGGAGAGAGGAAATACTGAGTGCTCCGAAGGCGTTTTCAGTTTCGCAGAAGATTGCGCTTGAAAGAAGTTGTTTTCGTTTGAAACATAATAAACCGCTCGCGATTCACCAATAACGCGTTCCGTAACCCATCCAAAATTCTAGGTTGGCCCATAAGATGTGGCGTTTTTTTCTTGCACAAACTTTTATGTGGAAAGTGGGGGTCGCCTCCATTATGTTCTAGGCCATCGATAGATAATTTTCCGCTCTATGAGGCAGTGTTATTGCCTTCCTACTACTTTCTTGATTTCTGTCGGTTTTTATTCCATTGAAATGGAGTGTCGGGTCGACACAAAAGTGAGTTTTGACAGCAACTTTTTGCCCTTTACCTTGGCTCTCAAGTTACAGAAGAAGTACAAAGCTTGTTAAATACATGATCGAAAAAAAGATGTTCTCATGACAGCATGAAGTTGGTTCCAAGCGATTCAGAGGTGGGAATTCGGATCTTGTAAATGCGCATCGCATGGGGTGCCCTCTTGGGGAGCGACTGCCTGTAGAACCTTTCCACCAAGTTTCGAACGTCTAACATCAGCTGAGGTGATGCTTAAAGATGATAACGAAGCATTCCGTGACCTCCAACGATTCCTCATTCTTTGGCATGAATCTCCGTGAATAAGGTGATTCAGTAAGCTCTCAGTTGGACTCAATAGGGCATTAGGTAATGCTTGTCTGTGAGGTCAAAATTTGGAATTTTTGGTTCGGTTAAACCTTTGTAAGCATTTCTAAGAGGCAGAGCCCCTTGGCCATACTACATTGGGTTGGCCCATAAGTAATGGCGTTTTTTTCCCAATTGGAGATTTTGTTCAAAAAGTGCAAGCTTTTGCGAGCAAGTTCGATATCATCTGATAGGAAACTTCTCGATAAGAATATCGAAACAGCTTCGGATGAGGAAATGATTTTTGTGAATTTTTTAGTCGTTGAAGTTGAAAGTTGAGTCGGCGAAAATTAGTACCTTCGACAGCTGCCTCTATTTACGTCTATTCGAAGTGCTAAAATCGCTTAAGCTGCTCCATACATTTGCAATAGGTTGAGCTAGAAGTCCCAGCGAGGGAATCCTCATAGGACGCTTCGGAACTAATTTCAAGAATTTCGAAGTTGGCAACCTTCACCTCGCAGATAATGGGCAGGATCACAAGTCATCGCGTCTGTTCCACTTGAAATTTTATGCTAATAGTTGAATGTTTCGCTAATGTGTTTTGTATGCTCTGATAGCAAATTTCGTGCTCTATAACAATATTTCATTTATTAATACGGAATGTCAGATCGATGAGAATCAGCATTCCACTTCTTCTCCCTACCGCTTCCACGGAAGCTTCAAAGCCCCTGGAGCAGCTCAATAGATTCGCCATGGTTTTTAAAGCATTGAGTAACAGATTAATATTAGGACGGCTCACAATTGATTTTGAGAAAAGCAAAACCGACAACGCTGACCTTGCAGACATCCGGTCGACCCATACCTCACGATTTTTTTTTGTTTTCCTGATAAATTTCAAACACAGTATTTACAACACTATAAAAATATAGATGTTTACAATAAACTAGTCAATGATATATTCTCCATTGTTTCTTACAACCTCCTCCCACCGATCAGCCAGCTCAGTCAGTCACCGAGAAGGCATTGAAAAGCTGGCTGATCGGTGGGAGGAGGTTGTAAGAAACAATGGAGAATATATTATTGACTAGTTTATTGTAAATATCTATATTTTTATAGTGTTGTAAATACTGTGTTTGAAATTTACTAGGAAAACAAAAAAATCGTGAGGTATGGGTCGACCGGATGTCTGCAAGGTCAGCGTTGTCGGTTTTGCTTTTCTCAAAATCAATTGTGAGCCGTCCTAATATTAATCTGTTACTCAAATCTATGGCGAATCTGTCACTCAAATCTATGGCGAATCTAATCGATGGCGAATCTATTGAGCTGCTCCAGGGCTTTGAAGCTTCCGTGGAAAGCGGTAGGGAGAAGAAGTTGGGAATGCTGATTCTCATCGACCTGACATTCCGTATTAATAACCTGAAATTAACAGAAAGTAAACAGTAAAACAGCTATGGAAAACAGATTTCCATTGCAGTGTTATAGAGCACGAAATTTGCTATCAGAGCATACAAAACACATTAGCGAAACATTCAACTATTAGCATAAAATTTCAAGTGGAACAGACGCGATGACTTGTGATCCTGCCCATTATCTGCGAGGTGAAGGTTGCCAACTTCGAAATTCTTGAAATTAGTTCCGAAGCGTCCTATGAGGATTCCCTCGCTGGGTTCTAGCTCAACCTATTGCAAATGTATGGAGCAGCTTAAGCGATTTTAGCACTTCGAATAGACGTAAATAGAGGCAGCTGTCGAAGGTACTAATTTTCGCCGACTCAACTTTCAACTTCAACGACTAAAAAATTTACTGTTTCCTATCAGATAATATTGAACTTGCTCGCAAAACTCTTCAATTTTTGAACGTAATTTCCAACTGAAAAAACGTCATTACTTATGGGCCAACCCAATACTTACTAGGGAAGGTCGTCAGGTCGAAGTGGCCATTTGTAATGAGATGTAGCTCACGTGCTTTTAGACGCTGATCTCGAATCTGCCTTGAAATTTGCAAAGCGATTCTCTGAACGGAGTTATGGAGCCGCGTTTACCACGCAACAGGTCATGGGATCGGATCCCTGCTGAGCTTAACTTTTTTGCTTGTTGCGCAAACGTGGCAAAAAGTGGTTTCGCCGTCTAAACTGCTTCAATGGTCACCCGAACATGCCTGAAGAAAAGTTTGCGTCCATATATTGCTGCGTTTAGGCTCCTTGTATAAGCCTTGTAGTGCAGGGAAAGTATGGGGCGTACAGGTGTCCGTCGCGCGCGATACAGGCATTTGCACGCTCAGCGATGTCATATTCGTGTTCAGCGGATCAGAATACCTTTATACACAAGCTTCTAGCCAAATCTGGCATTTTGACCTGACTTCCATAAGTGAACCATCCATGGGTTAGTTCAGTTGATGTTCACACCTATTCAGCTGCAGATACATTCTCCTGCACAAAGCCTTGTCTTGCCACTTCTTACGCATTCATTTTGTTACTGCTCCAGTTTTCCTGGTATCTCAAAGCAAATTCCGTCCAAAGACAAGCAATCGACAAGAGACTGGCCCTGGAACTATTGGTGACCATCATTCGAACAACTGCTACCGCACATTCCAAAGTTAGGTCAAGACATCACATCTGGCTAGAAACCTGTCCTCGAGGGTAGTTTTGCTTCCTGAACACGAATATGGCACCCATTTGGCATTTGAGGGTTTTCTAGACTCGAAAGGAACATTCCCCACAAAATGCAAAAGAAACCCCTCTCACGAATTAGAACTCTTCATCGCATGCCCGCGAACCAACACTGTTACCACTACACCAAGCCGATCCTTATGGCAGTGGTGCTTCCCGGCAATTCATGCGAATGGCTGGCAGCCGCACTCGACTCCGTCTTCTTTCACTTTAATTCTAAGAAACCTTCATAACTCGGTTCAGAGAATCGCTTTGCAAATTTCGAAGGCAGATTCGAGATCAGCGTCCAAAACCACTAGTGAGCTACATCTCATCACAAATGGCCACTTCGACCTGACGACCTTCCCTAGTTAGCAACTGGGCCTGTGCTGTTTTAGCTTTTGATTAGAGGTAAAAAAAGAGGCTGTCGAAAATGCTCATTTTCGTCGACCTGACAATCTAGTTTGAGCACTCCGGTATTAGTGCAAACAGGATTCTTAGATAAACTAAGAGTTCTGTCGTGTAGAGCAGGAACTTCCCTGCAAAATTGTATGAAACATACTGTCCAAACTTTTTATCTTCAGCGCAATATTTTGAGTGAGAATAACGCCATTATTTGTGGGTCAACCCAACATTTTACGAATGGGGGAAGATTCAGATGGCGGGGGGGGGGGTAGAAGACGCATCAGTAGGAGCATTGCTTCAACATGCCGCCTTCCCTTTCTCAGAAGCGCACACCAGAAATAGCTTTCACCACCAGAAAAAGCCTCGCCATTTCCATCTGGCCAACAGATCTGCTCCACATCTAATTTGGAGTCATAACGCGCGCAAGCGCTTACGAATCGTCACGTATCTTAAATTCCTCGTCAGAGCGGAAGATTATAACCGGAAAGGAGGGGGGATCGTACCAACATCCTTTTCCGGGGTGGGGCTCCTACTGACACCGCCATTTCATACATCACGATGCTGTGCCCTGGTTCATATACACACCGCACTTGCCGCTTGAGTGGCGCGGTGAAACTCCATAACGATGACGTAAATTACCGCTTAATTGTTGCAACCCAGTTGAGGTTATTGGACAAAAGAACGCTCACATTTCTTTCGTGCCGCATGCTCATTGCAATGGAACAATTTCCCATATTGAGCATAGCAATTTTTATGATAAATTATTCAACCTGTCGGTGCGAACGGCAGCACAGTGTCGTTCGCATTTTCAATTTCTGCGTTACCCCCTCTCCTTTCCTGATACTACCAGTCCATTACCTATTCACCTTACACGATCTGTAAATTTATCGGTCCATCACTTCATTGTTCTGTTGGCTTCTGGTATGTAGCCTGCCTATCCGTGCCAGGGAAGCTTTGTGGATGTAATTAAGCAGGTCACAGTGGGAGTGAGATGGAAGAATAGGGGAAAACAACGACCACCATAATTGTAAACCAAATTGTTGATGGCATCAATTCACCATGGTTCTATTACTGCTATAACGTTCTCGTAAATCTGTGTGAAATGAACATTTGTCATTGAAGCGCTCATTGTTGCTCGGAAAGAGGTGAACTTTCAAAATGATGGTGTACAGTTGGAAAAGACTGACTTGCGTTGTCTTGTAAATCAAGTTCATTTTAACTTTCAACACTCCGCAAGCGATTTCCTGGTATGCCCTTTTTTTAGTCATTCCTCATGCATGAGAAATTTTAGGCAAATGCATCTGTTTGCCTAGAAACGTTGCGTGAACGGCAAAAAAGTAGCTTAAACGAGATCAAAGGACGCCCATATGGTTTGCAGCATAGAATCGGAGAGTCAGAGTAACCGCTAGTTTAATATGCGCATACTACAAATCAGAATTGCTCTACGCCGATTTTTTTTTCGTTATTGAGATTCTTGATGTTCTAATGCTACGATTATCCCTACTATATGTAATTTGTTTGTCCGAAAATTCGGTTTTATCCAAAAACATCACCTAGGGATCGGGTTAGGGTGGGAATAGCTGTACAGAGTACACATGATCTATGTTGAATACGGTAAGGCGCTGGCCTAGGGACGAATTTTCGCAAAATAAGGCCCTCCCTAGATTTTATCCGTGGTACGAAGCCCATTTCCAGCGACCGACCATTATCAAACGTTACCAAAACTTGAGCGGGAGAGGAATGCTGTATAGATATGTAGTGCGCGTACTAACAATAATAGATAAAACAAAGAAAACCAACACTACGAAATTAGAGAGGCACCTCCCAAACCAAATACTACCTCCGTTGGGATCCCCAACGCATGGCGTGCCACGAATCCGTCCCCAAGGGCAAATCGTGCTCTCAAGCATGAGGTGCTTGTTTCAGAAAATTCCAGTTGGATCGAGGTGGGACAGGATAAAGTGTGGAACATGCATAAGTAGAGAAGACGGGCAAGAGTATCGTGACATGCCGCTTCGTCTTCGTCGGCAATGGGCGACGTTTCCTCAATCCGCACTGCCCTTTCAATTGGAGTGTCGGATTTGTAGACGAGGATAGTGCAGACAGTTACGTCTATTTTTGGTGAGGCATTGTATTGTCTATTCTCAACCATACCTCCTGAAATTCATTATCAGCGGGCAAGACGTCGCACCCGACGCCCAATAGCGTGGCGATTTACGATTCTCTCGGACCACATCCCACATAAGTAGTGGGCTAAGAAAGCCAAGAATTCATAACTTTTTCAGAGCACTCCAATGAAATGATTTTCTCACCTTATTGTTTCTCATCCTGGCTTTCTATCGATCAGCACAGAAACATAGGATACCGTCCAACAGGCTAACACCGGCGCTTCTCCACTTTAGCCTAGGCCTTGCGCGCAGTGCCTCATTCGTTGTGTTTGACTAGGTCGTAAAAAGCTGGCATATCACTAATCTGCGCACCTGATCAACGCTCTTTGCCAAGTCTACATAAAGGGTAATAGCGCTGCGAATAATAGGTGCTGTGCTATTGGATAGAGAAGCGATGACTATGTGTAAAGATGAGAGATACATCAGTCATTAATCGATTACTAATCACAATGAAAGAAGCAATGCGTGGCGAAGTAGCTCCCGTCAACAGACAGAGCGATTAGGATCGGCGGCTTCAGTGAGGCTCGATTCGACCTAAATCAGTCACAGCTTGCTATAATGTATTGCCCAGCGACTAGCTCTTGCCTCGCAGTAAAACGGTTCGATCGTTTTGGCTTAAACGAACTTTACATAGTAGATAAGCCTTGTCCAGAGAGGCCATCTGCGCTGGATTTGCACAAGCTCTGCTCTATGACTAAAACCGTTTCATCAATCAACTCGCTCTTCAGCCACTACAGTTGGCAGTTCAGGTAGCAAATAATGATGTAAATCTTCTTGCATAAAAGTAATGAGATTCCATAGCAGCATTCCTCATGAGTTGACCGATCCTCAAGGGATAACGCGTATGGATTTCATTTATAGTTACTCTCACCTCTGCTTCATAGGCTGTTGAGAAGCTCTTCACTTGAGATAAAAGAGGCGTCTTCAGGCGAACCAGGCCCGGAGGCGCCAGCGACGAGATTCTTCAGAAAGGGCCTCAGAAAACCGGGGTGCAACCCTATCAATTCAGCAGAAGGGTGACGCTGTTTATATGGTTTGACGCTCGTGGAGTTGACTTCAGAGAATTTCTTTATTTAGCCTGTAAATATCAGAGAGATCCATTAACCAATATATTGGATGCAACAATCTATTGGAAGCAACGGGTTGTCCCCACAACCCCAAATTTTTTTTATCTACTCCATAACAACCTAAACTGAGTGACCTCAAAAATGATGCAACTGTGACCATCATTGATTCGGAGGTTCGGCTGCTGCTTTCGTAAAGCTGTGAACTTTCCCATTATGGCTGCCTACTGACCTGTTCCCTCAGCAGCCACACTCCGGGTTAGAAAACACGATTTTAGAAAGTATCCCGAGAGTGACCCACGAAAGTGACCCGACTGCCTCAATCGGCAGTGAAGGAGCGCATTTTTTATTGATGATTTTTATTGAAATAAATTCAGTTCAGTGCTGTGCTCAGGGCTCTATTCGAAGTTCCATGGTAAGTCGACGGACTTCCCTTGTTCTCCTTAATTTAATAACTTCAGTTCCTGCCCTAGACCTCATTCGAGCCATATTCTACGAAGCGATACCATTTAATTCATCATTAAAGGGTAACGAAAAATACCGTAGGTCTGTCTTGCTGGATAGCAAGTGCAGAATTCTAGTGGTCAGGACAAGCATTTCGTCTACGTGCATCTAATGACCTGCCAAAGCTGTACTTGGATAGTTCCATTCCAGCCCGATGGTCTTACCCGGAGACACCCTTGGCATAACTTCTCCTTCGTAAACTGTTGCAGAATGAATTAGTAAATCCAACAGTTTGGAACCGGGGACGGCCGTGTAGTTCTACGTGTAAGCTTTCTGTGTCGTTTCTCCGACAAAGATCAATCTCGTATGGCACATTATTTGATAACGTCACAAGTAGGGGCAGTGTCAGGAGAGGCGGAATGTGCCCTCTCAGACCGGCTTGTTCTACCAATAGTGATCGGTTATTAAGCGATTTAGGAAGAAGACAACCAGTGATTAGTGATGGGAGCAGTCGAATGGGCTTATTCCAACACTCCAACAACTAAAATTCGATGATATTCACTATGGTTATGTTTTCGAATGGATTAAATAAGAGAAGCGTGTCATCCGCTTCGATATCGTTGCGGTTGAGAATTTTTAGACAGTGAAAACTTTCAGAACTAGTGATACAGTAATACTTGCCAGTGATAAGAATAAGAAGCAGATCCCCCTCCCCCCTGAGCGATAGTCCTGTTTGCATGCACTATCAACTAAAGTGAGGATAATCCATTGGCATGATGAATTAACAACAATTTGATTTGGGGTAAACTTCTGGGGGATCTCGCAACTTGTCAACAAGCAGATGTGCAAGGAGCATACACATAGATGCTGATTGTTGTGCAGTGTCGTTCATGATTGCTATCCCGCAGCGTTGTCTTTTCCCTTGAATCTTTCTCTTTCGATATGTAGATGTTGCCATATATGTTAAGTGTCGTCTGGGGACTCATGTAAGCAATAAATAAATAAATAACCATTTATAGAACCTGGGTTTCCTTGTTGAAGCCTTGCTTCGCAACAAGTTGTCCAAAGACTCGGTATTATGTTGAGCAGAAAATCCTGCATAAAGATAGCATATTTGACATGGAATTTTTACTCATTAGAATACGAGTTAGATCAGTGATACAACAAGGGCACAACCTCTCGTTGCGGGGAAATTCCTGCGAAGTGAGAGCATCCTCCTTCCTCCTTTGATACGACC
>MU931556.1:0-15125 GCA_036418165.1 Cooperia oncophora
ATTACTGGCTTCGGACAAATACATTCATTTCTCTGCCGAGAGCGGTATGAATTTTGGGTGGTATCTTATGGCCTTCGCATGTTTCGGCAATCTTCTGATGTCCAGTCGAAGGAGGAAAGGATCCTCTCACAACTACTGGATTGATGGTTCCACACATTTCCTTCTGCTGTCATGAGTACAACTTGCTCATTTCGTCTGAATTCGTCCCTGTCGACCTTGGAACAGACGATCAGATCATTTGTCACTATAACTATTGTGTACTAATTATTAGTATAATTATCATTGGAGTAATTAATTACTATTGTAATTATCATTGAAGTTCCCTTGCGTTGCATTCACTGTAGGATTCTTCTGCGTTGAGATATTGTTGGAATCGCTAGAATTATTAGCATTTCTTGAGCATCAATTTTGTGAATGCGGCGAACTCGAGATTTCAGACTTAGCGCCGCTTTCCTTCAGCATACGTCATGATTGATGTGCGCTTCCACAAATCTCTGACGACAGTTCCATCCCCTCTCATCGTCCCACAGTCTGTGACGACGATCCCTCGTAATGCACGCCAGCTAGTTGACCGGTCAAGCTGATACTCGTCGGGTAGGGGGTTCATTCTTTCTCATTCCGTCCACAAAAGATACGTTGGTTTTATTCGCGATAAATACCTTATTAGTATTCATTGTTCTCGCTTTTTACACTTCGAACCTCTGAACCACCAGCACACAGTTGTTTTCTTTACAGTTGCTATGCTATTGCAGTAGTTAATTCAAAAGCACTTCCAACAAGACCTATTTATTTTCAGTATTGGTCAAAAATGTTAGAGCCGCGTTCGTCGTGCGCATTCTGCCCGCTGGCGGAAAATCGTGACGGCGATACGACGTCGCGATGCAACCGCTTCCCTGATGCGGTTGCAAAAAGCATGCAGGTAGCGAGGCTCGGTTTTTGCAGCCATTACCTCAAAGCCAGTGCACAGCGAGAAGATGAGTGAAGACCCGTAGGGCGTTACGCGTCCGGCGTGTCGGGGAGACCACACAAAAACGCAAAATTGCGTGTGCGCCAACCCAGCAAGCAAACGGAAGAATTGGAAACGACAACGAACAATTCCAAACCAAGTCATCATATCCAAAAGCAGGAAAAAGTATTTCTATTGTGTTTCGCAAGATTATGGAACATATCACTGGACGAAGAACCTATGGCCGCTGTACAACCATTGTAGCAGTGTTGGGAAGTGGCATAAGGCAAATAAGGGACGGCAGGGATTGTTTAACAGAACCTGTAAAGTGAAATAAAGGACGAAATTATATATTCTGTAAGAATAAGTCCGATAAAAAGGACATAATGGCAGAAATAGTACAGATGGGAGAAGGGTCACGGATTCAGCCAACCATAAGGAGGCAAACGAGTTTATTTACATGCCTATCTCGAGGCTGGACGAAGCGAGTGGCGCGCAAGGATAAACTAGCGTGTCAAGTTTGCCACATCCACGTACACAACACCTGAAGACATTCGCTGATGACCAAGAGCACCAAGTAGGTCGTGGAGATGACTCCGGACGTAATAGCGCCAGTATTGAAATCGAAGGGGAATCGCAACAAGACCCGCACTGATACCCACACAGCAAGCGAACATGGCTATGCCAAGGCAGTGCCGTTCGACAAATCCTCCCCAGGCCTCACTCTCAAAATTTTATGGGAAGGCAGAGGATTGTCCGAATTTCGGGCAGTATATATGACTCGAGTTCACGATTGCGATGTGTTAGAAGTTATCAGAAAGATCATTCTTTCAAAAGACTGTCTTGAGGGTAGGGCCACGACCATTATCCAAGGGCTTTAGCCTCTACCAGAGAATCGTGAGCGGACGATAAAAACACTCCAGGAAACCTATTGCGACAACGCTATATAATACAAAAACTAGGCTCACTGAACCTAGCCCGCGATTCTGCAGATAGTTGTTCCGCCACGTATGACCAAACGAAGTCCTAGTGAGCCAAATGGTGTTCGCAGGAAATGTTCTCAGGAACACCTGCGATCCTATGTGGTGTATCTAAGCTCCCACGTGAGATAGTAAAACCTGTTTTTATAGCTAGCCAGGCTAAATCTAATCAGCCCATTAAAGACCTCTTATTGTTAGATCAGCTCAAAAAAGAGATTGCCGCCAAGCACTAGGTCGAAAATCGACTGAGCCATGGAATAGAACGTAGCAGTGGCAATGCATGTGACTCGCCTAGCCAACGGCATAGCACTCGACCTCAGTCCACCGAAGAATGTGCTCTACCATAGGTGTAATCATCTATCAGCGGCTTGCCAAACTGGTCACAGACCCGAGTACCCGTCGTAGAACTAAGGAGGGTGACCGCTGTTAGAAATGTTTTTCTATGAATCGGAAGAGTTTTGGCTGCCAAGCAGACTGCACTAGGTGTGATCAAAATCATCCACATCTCATTGTGCAACAAAAACGAACTAAATAATCCAATGGGACAGAGTAACTACCACAAACCAAATAATAGATATGCTAGGAAATAAAACAATACTCGAAATAGTTCTCAGAATAACATTTGAGGACAACAGCCTTTTAGGCTCCAGCGCGACCGGAAAATCATAGCAGTGGTCCAAAAAACAATAGCGCTTACCCGCACCAAGAAATTTTCAAATAACACCCTATGAGGGCGGAAAGTCAATGTAGTCTATCCGACATCTCACCTAGTCCTGATGACTGCTGAAGGAAATCTATGGAATTTCAAAAAAAACAGAGAGTTTCAGAAAGAACAATTTCACAACAGAAGTATGATGAGACCTATTTCTCTTAGATTCTGGCACGCAAAAAAACTACATTAGAACAAGAAAGAACAATCAGTTCACCTTCCCAGATGGACAACTGAAATCTGCACCATGTCCGGCATTGGGGGCCACGTTGAAAACTTCAAACGTCATATAGTAGTAGCCAGCTATTGTTTCTCTGACGACGATCCCATCCCTCATCATCGTCTCACAGTTGAGACGACGATCCCTTATAAACCGCCCCCTACCTGATACGGGGTCAAATCAGGTAGAGGCTTCTTTCTTCCTCTTTTCGTCCACCATAGATACACCTGGGTTGCGTTCACCATAGAGACACCAGCACAGCTAGCGGGAGTGTTCTGGCTCTGAGCTAGAACGCACCGGCACACCTGCTCCTTGGGGGCGGGCTAGAATAACTCAAGTTATATGCTTGGTCGGGGTAGCAGTCGGCGAGTTGTTTCTCTGTGCTATATGAATAAACTGTTTTTATCCATCCTTCTTGAACCACCAAAAAACAAAAGAGAACGGCTTCTCTCTCTCTATCAATAAAAGGCGATGCCCTTCCGCACTCACCACATATCCCACCAAATGTGCAAAAGGGAGATTCATATGAAGCACGCGGCCACGCCTTCCTCACCTCTGGGATATATACAAGGGCCGAGAAAGAAACTTTGCCCGAGGCACATATCAGTAAAGACGCAGCCTAAATAGACGTGGAATAGAATAGACTAAATAGACCAGTACCAGGACGGAAGATAACCAAGATGTTCCTCGATGAGCAGAAGCAGGCTCTTATCCATCACCGGCTCGACAACTGTGGTCCAAGATATCATCTTCCAGGAGCCAGTGAAGATGCTCGCCGTGCACACCGCCATCACTCGCTCGTCCGTTCGCCGGATTCGGAGAATCAAGGATTCAAATTGGTGTCTAAGGTCGGTCGAATTCTACTACCTTTCTCATCACCCCTTTTTAGATATGGGTACATAGCCTCAACGAAGTCCAGCAAGGCAATGTCTAGAGTGCTGCCAGAATCTCCTGCCGAAGCTCAGGAAGGAATTCGTGAAGAGGATCGTGTTCAGCGACGAAAAGCTCTTCATGGCCTCTCCTCCAAAGGATAGCAAGAACATCCGCATGTGGACCACGCTCAAGAAGAAGGAGCTCCGTCCTGGTGCTCTGCAGTCGCCAAGATCGACCAATCGGCGTAGGTTGATGGTACGGGTTGGAGTTTCCTGGAATAGGAAGACCGATATTGTCTCTGTGGACCCCGGATTGAAAGTGAAAGCTCACTGTTACATCAAATGGCTCGAGGAGGATATCCCGCTTTCATGCGTCGCCTGTACCGTCGTGAAACTTCGCACTGCAACAGGATTGGGCGCCAGCACATGGCTATCGAAACATTCCCAGCCCACTTGGAATCAAAGGGCGCTGAGTACCTGAAGAAGACGGAATATCCAAATGTCACCTGACCTAAATCATTTCGATTACCGGGCTGGGCAAAGCTCATATGCGGTGGGTTCTTAACAGTGGCAGAGAAATCAAACGACGTCGCCTGAACTCAGCGCCAGCGAATCACAGTTCGCGTGGCAGAATTTCTCCATAGGCTCGTCGTCCAACGGGCTGCGGCGCGAGTATCGTGTAGCAACTGTGTGTGTATATTTGATGGTGGAAATACCTTCAAGTCAGGTATAAAGTTTAACTCATTGTGCTCGAATATCGAGAGAATAGTATCTTTTGTTGCCCCCCCTGTACAGTAATCAGCGAATGTGCTTTTAAAAATCCTCAAAGAATGTCCCATTGTCAAAACACTTCCCCGCTTCCAGAGCAGGGCACATCATTGGTTGGGGATTTTAGTCGAGTAGTAGTACGACCCCCTCTCCTCTTTTTTCAGGGTTGTGGGCCCCCCCTCCCCCCCCCGCTCGGCCGCTCTGCCTCCTTCATTCGAATCAAGCCGTCGAGCAGGGGAAGGGTATATACACGCATGAAAAAGGAAAATCACGTAGGTCAATCACTACTCACACCACTCCTAGAAAGGCCAGAAAGTAAAATACAACCCCCCCCTCCTAACAATTAGAGCAAGTAAGACCCCTCCCCACTCCCCCTTCTACAACGTCCGTGCAGCGAGAAAAACCAACTATCAAAACAGATTTTTCTCGGCTCAAATACGACCCCCTCCCTCTCCTGGCGGCCAAATACGACAACCCTGCTGGGTATTCCGCAACAACGATGTGCGCTGTTCCAGAGCGTGGTTTATGGTGTTCGTTTGGCACGCATGCAGTGTGATTGCGTACTCTTGGAAAGGCCTTGTTTACGTTTCAATCACTTTTGTTTTTTCCTTGCATATTCGTCTACGAGCTCTTAATGAGACTAATGAGAGTTGCAGTAATCAACTGTGATATCACCATGAAGAGTAACTATATCCTGTAAGAGAGTAGTTATGTAAACATTATGTAAACAAACAAACAAACAAGCCTTGTGTGGTCTCTGGTTTGCTCGGCAGCGAACTATCTTTGCTTTTGCAGCTGTATTGGTGATCAGCGAAAATGTTTTTGTAAGAACGGTAAACGCGGATTCCGTAGAATATTTATTGTTCTGGATTCCTCAGACGATTTCGCTTGCGCCTTGGAGACATTTTTTGTTCCGATTCGTCAAATCCATTTCCATGCGAGTTCCTAGCTCTGTTACCAATGCGTTTTTTTATGCGATCTGGCCGATAAAAAGACTTCGCGACGTTTTAGGAAAAAGTAGGAGTAGATGGGAAGGAGTTCGACTCCCGTGAGCGAGCGACTTGGTCGATAGTAGGTTAACAGTGAACCAGAGAACGCTCACGTGACCGAAGTCGATGACCATCTACTGAGGCGAGATCTCCAGGAGTATCAAAACGCATACTCTCCTATTCCTTCTAGTCACCAGATTTATCCCTTTACTTTCTTTGACGCGCCTTTACGAGTTCGTTGAATCGCCATTTCTTCTCCCATGCTGCCGAGTCGCAAAGTACAAAACCGCGTTCAAACTTCGCGATTGGATCGCTCGAGCGATGGAGGGCGCACCTCCGCCAAGCGGTGCACCCTGCACGGCACAATTTGAATTGACACAGAACCATTTAGAACTGTGCTGTTGCTTCGATGCACTGTTTGGCGGTGGAACGCCCCGATCGTGGTTGCGTGATCCAGTCGCGAAGTCTGAACGCGGTTTGACCGCGTCCTGCTAATAGAATGGTTATAAAATTTTCATGACTTTTGTTCGAATCTAGGGAACAGAATGAACAGTTCAAGTCCAGCCAGAATGCTGGCAATCTATGGCGGCACGACATTTCTCGTCTACATCGAAACGAATGGTTTTGTAAAGGTAAGCACGTACCACATCCAGAAGATGGGGAGGGCTGGGCCGCGCAGCTCACTTGAACATGGCGCTGCTTGCGTTTTCTGTGATATTTTTCCATTTGAGGCGACTGTAGTGCTGTCTTGTGCTGGACCAGGGCATGATTACACTTGTCCCATAAAAGGGCCAGAAACACGGCCACCGCCACATTTGAGTGGAGCGCGCAGCCACGCCCACTCCATACTTGAGATATCACGGACCTAAAGAGCCGCACCTCCCATGCGTCAACCTTCAGAAACCAACTGAGAGTGATTTTTTAGAGATCAAAATTGTGATTTTCAGAGTTCACCGGCATTTCTTTTGAGTCTTACCAGTACTCGGTCTTTCCTTGCTCACCCTGACAACAAATATGAGTCCAGAGCAACGGTTCGAGACGGCAGCATCATTCGCTCTTCTTGGTATTTTTTTCATTTTCAATTTTGCGCAGGTTTATGAAGTAATCAGAGAATTTGTAGCTTTATCTCGATATCTGTTAGTTCAAACTTCTTGGACAATGATGATCATCGGGTACATCATGGTGTCCGTGGCAAACCTCACGTACTACTATTCCTTCAAGTAAGATCCTTTACTTGTTTATCTTTCGTCATTTTCAATTTGAAACCAATAATTTTTCGTCATTTTCAATTTGAAACCAATGATCGCTATTTCCGTTCGTTTGCACGGCCTGAAAGGAACTGGGTAAAGCCGTCCAGTAAAAGCCTGAAAACCTAATGTGGGAGGGGCAAAAAATGCCAGACTCGTTCCGCGAGCTGCTTTCAATCCCAGGCGCTAACGTAGTCTAGGGTGGGGCTGGGGTGCGCCACTACCCGACAGTCCCCACCCGACCTATTCCCCCTCCTCACCTCCCTTCATGAGCTTACGCTAGGCTCACGTCGTACTTTAGGGAGTCGAGCGAGGAGTCATGTGGTTGGTAGAAGGCATTAGAAGGCATACTAGCATATTATTGTCTTTGTTGTGAAAAATGTTTTCAGTTGTAAATTTTCACTTTTCTCATATTTTTTATTTATTTATTTATTCTGCGTCCACCGGACGCGCCAAGGTCATTCAATAATAGCAGGTCAGTAGGTGAAACACGTAGTATTGACTAAGGAAAAGATATAAATTAACAAACTCAGCTTAAACAGAGATTACAATATCGATATATTTGAAGTGCCTTTCCCATTCGGTGGCAATTTCTCAAAAAAAAATGCAAAACTCCCTTGAAAGACTTAAAGGTGCTTAAGGAGCGGTCCTTGGTGTGGGAGGATGGAGTGGCTGGGTCGCATTTCGCAAAAATTCTCTCCAACGGCAGGACGTGCCCTGCTTACGCCCAATGTAGGTCAGGTTCCCTTAGCGAGACTATCCCTTGGCGAGTCTCGTCGTCTGCGCTCCAAGCTTAAGCCTTGGTTAGAAGATTGAGCCAGAGGCGTGGTCAGTTGCACAGCCAGAGAGGATCCCATTCCCCATTCTCTCTGGCTTATCGTGTCGTATTCTCGCTTTCTTTGGGTTCATGGAAAGTGGGTGTCGTGGTTTGAAATGTATTACACGTTCTGCTCCAAGATGCCCCACCTAATTGGACTACCAAGCATTGTTGATCGATTGCATGGCTTCATTCAAGTTAGAAATCGGCGTTGGTCGCTCTGGGGGGGGGGGGGCGGCACGCACCTTCGCTTACTTGTTTTGCTAGTTCCTCTTGAATTAAATGTCTCATGTCGGCGACATCTGTATACCTTTGTCAAGTGTGACGAATTTCATGCTATTGCGTAGCTTGACAGAAATTTAGAAGTCTCCACCGGAGGCATCGGCAGTGATCGACGGAACCAGCAAGCTCCTCAAGCCAAACTGTGCGGGGAATTCTGTAGCTCAAAAAGAATTCCATTTTTTTAACGGAGTGAACACAAAACCACATTAGGGTCACTACTGGGAGAACTTCTCAACTAATTGATGTAATTCAGGTCGCAAATTCGCCTATGGTCTACAAAACTGACTGCAGCTGCAGGGACTATATCTTATGATAATGTTTTACTACTGTTTTGCTGATTTACTAATGTCAATACCCTCACTGGTGCTACTATTGACGTTTTTGTTGGCAACGTCATGTGTGACCGCGGTG
Source organism: Cooperia oncophora (assembly GCA_036418165.1). Lineage (NCBI taxonomy): Eukaryota > Metazoa > Nematoda > Chromadorea > Rhabditida > Trichostrongylidae > Cooperia > Cooperia oncophora. The sequence continues at coordinate 8,242 of MU931556.1, forward strand.
GCTGCTGGATCAGTTTGTCAATATGGCCACGTCAGTGACTACGATTCCGACCAGGTATTTGATATCTTTGATCTGTTTTGTCACTAATTATTTTTCAATGGCTTTACTGAGGGACGTTGAAGCTGCGGAGGAGGTGTTTGGAGGGGGAAGGTAGCATGCTCCCTAACTTCGGTAGCCCCATCCCCAACATAGCGTGCCACATCGTGCACACATCTAGTCATAACCCCTGCAAACTGCAGGCCGGGTGAGGGGGCATGACTCGGAGCGGAGCCAGGAGTCCTCCGTCAGTTGTTGTGGACTCAGGATAGCATCATTGGTGGTAAAGGCTGCCTTGGCCACGCCTCTTTGTTTATAGGGATAATGGCTGTATCTCTTTTTCCACGTGAACAGCTTGGGCCCTACATGCTTGGGGAGGGGCCCTTGCGCAATTTTGCGTCACTGCCTAGCAACTTGCATAGCAGCATGTGGTTTTGAGGGAGCGAAAGGGGTCTTGGGTGAGCAGGCCATTTTGGACACGCCGATTTTCTCGCAAATGCACCCATACCAGTGCATCATGCTCCATTAGAAATTGCTGGCTACTATAGCCCTGACGCAGAATTACAGAATGGCTCTTCCCGAGGCACATAAGACGCGTTCATACAGTCCTCATCACTTGCGGACCGGTGGGGCGTGTCAGTGCGGCTGCGTTTGGCGCGGTGCCAAAGTCGTTCTGCACCAGTTGTTGAAGCGGGCAAGTGACATTACTGTATTATATCCTTCGTATTACTCGTTTTCTACCACTTTTTGTCGCATACGCGTTTCAACAAAAAGGCTGAGAACGGCTTCAACAGTGTGCACACTCATACTGGCTGACACGCCCCACCGGTCCGCAATGATGAGGACTGTACTTTTCCCGAGTGTTTCAAGCGGACGCCAACGGTTTAGCGTTGTGAGTGGCTTGGGAAGTGTAACTAAGGTGTTGAGTACGCCAACGCTTTCAGCGATTAGCATCGAAGATTCAAAGCTACCCGCAAAAACGCTTAAAAGGCTGGCGTACGCTCGAAACGCTCGAAACAGTGCCGTACAGTCAAAAGTCTGATGCGAAGTATGGGCGCAGCTTAACGCCAAGGCTTGTTCGTATGTTTGTACTGGTTCATTTTAGGCATCCTACATTCGCCTCATTGGAACTTTAGCCCAAATAGCTAGCAGTTCAATGTTCGTGATAAATATGTTCGGCGAAAGGACAGAAAGGGTACAAGTGTGGTCGAGGATTCTCTTCTATGGCGCGCAAGCGCTTCTGTTTCTAGCAAACGAGAGAACATTTTAATTTTTTTTTATTGAGAGCTAGCGTATTGTTATGTTGGACTTACTAGAGCAGAGCATTTAATGCTTATCAAACAGTTTTAAGAGTGGTTGGATGAAAAAGTATTTGTGATGGTCACTAGGCTCTACAATGGGTAAGATTTCCGGTGAGCTCCTCGTTATCATATTCTCTACATTTTATTAGCATTTAGACCCATTGTATTTTTAGTTGTATTAACTCTGCAGTATATTGGGTAATCACCATTTTCTATCACTAATTGTGCTAGGCTGTGTTCAGACTTCGCGATAAAGCGCCAACGCGCAATAGCATTCCAGTGCCATAGACGGAAGCCATGGACAGGTATCGTTAGGTGCCGGTCGTTTATGTTTTGGAGAGGATAGTCCCGGTTGGTCACGCGCACGTTGCATAGCGTCGACGCGAGTCATCGCGAAGTCTGAACACAGTTTCAGGTGGCGGTCTTTGTTAGGAAGTTTGTTGGAAGCAAGGGACAGGGACACGTGTCGGATTCGTCTCCTCTCAAAATTTCCTCCTCTGGTATTCCCCCTCCTCCTTCCTCCCCTCCTTTTCCCATCAACATCCTACCCACCATATTCCTGAACTCTCCTTCTCTCCTACCATTTTCCGGAGTTTCCCCAAGATTTCTCCACTTTTTCCCAAAAAAAGCCGTAGCTGGGGTTCTTCAGCGTACAAGGTAGCATTCATAGGTTGCAACAGCTGTCAATGGGTGTCAGGCTACCTTCGTGCTCTAGCGCAGCAGAGCACCAGCATGTAGTGGGAGATGTTTTGCGTCAGCCCATTACGACCCCCCCCTTTTTTTGGAGTTGGTACGACCTCCCCCCTTAAGCCCTGCGAACCCCCCGCCCTTCAGCCTCTGTCGCTTCCCGGCATCGAAATCGAGGCCATGTCGAGCAGGGGGGGGGGAGCACATATAGTACGTGAAACAGGAAAGTCACCAAAGGTCAACCGCCACTCCCACAACGCCAAAACGTACGTAAATACGACCCCCCTCCCTTTACAACGTCCATGAAGCGAGAAAAGTCAACTATCAAAATGAATTTTTCCACCAAACACGACCCCCCTCCCCTCCTGGCGACCAAATACGACCCCCTATTGGGGATTCTCCAACAACGATGTGCCCTGCCCTAGCGCGGTAATCTATGGACCGAACCAAGGAGTGATTCAGCAGTTGGCAATTATTTAGCCTCTTTCTCTTATCGCTGTAGGAATTAGTTGTGATCTTCGATCGCTCGATTAGGAGCAGCCCAAGTTATGCCGAGCCAACTAAATTGAATATGAAATTCGGCTTTCCAACTCGGCTTTTGCAATTAATAGCTGGAGCCGTTCATTGTATGAGCATAGGAACGTGTAGCGTGCGCGGCGAAAATGCGCCGCAGTTGGTCTGGCTGCGCATCGCCCCCATACATTCGTGTGTTATTTCGTCCTGGCTTACGGTCAACTTCAAGTCTACTCTTCTACGCTGACAACTGCGTACCTGTGCGATTCTCTTGCCAGTTGTCTTTCTCTACTTTCCCCAAAAATTCCAGTTTTTCCCCAAAAAGGTGTCGGAGAGGGGGAGGAAGGTCGTCACAATCAAGTTCCCTACTTGAACAATTAGAAATAGTAGTTGTATAGTAATTCTTCGACTTGAAGGCTGTAGCGGACCCGCCACCGTCACTGGGTTACTATTCGTCCCTTGCGCTTTTCGATGTTGGAGGCCGCTGTCCGCCTATTCCCCTTTTGCACCTGTACTGTCGTGCAGCGATTATGGCTGGTATTCAAGCACTGGTGTACGTTTCATATACACATGCGGCACCCCATTCCTTAGTTTGCGGACCTCCGTTGTCGGCCACTTTACGTGACGAGCAACTGACTGCCGGTAAACTCGTCCTTTTGCAGCCATTCTTAAAATGACACGATTTATGTTAGTTTATTCGAACTAAGTCATTCACCAGAGCTTAGCTGTTCATGATTTTTAGATTGTTCATATGTTGCTAGTACGAAGTAAATAAAAATTGTAAGTTATTGTGATAGCACATTGCTAATCAGCCGGTACAGGTGAGTGATGCCAAGGAGCGCCAGATTAAAAGACAAACGTACGTCCTTGCAATGTGCAAGAGGGAATGGGTGTTGCAGGCAGCAGTTATTCGTGCCACTTTCTTTGCGTCACAAGGTGCACGGAATTGGGCTGAAGGATACTTATGTACCGGGTGCCGTCTCCCCATAAACCCGCTGCGCTGCCGGCCGAAACGCATAAGCCAGAACGGCGCCTACTTTCTCTGTGCCGCAACTGGCCTGTTCCTTTGTCTTTTACTGCTGAAGCACTTGTTTCGCTGCGACCTTTTGTGTCGGCGCCAATTTTGCTCTGGAGCGGGTAGCGCGAGCAGATTAATGGAAAATGGCCAGCTCGGAAACACAAACTCTCCCAACGCCGCGGAATTTTTAGGCGAAGGACGTGGATGATACTGTCGTTGCGGGAACAGCAAGTCGCCTTGCCAAGGCATAACGAAGACGACGGGTCTTCCTAAAGACAGGGATGTCAGTCAATTTACCACGGAACTTTGAATGGAGACCTGGGTAGATTCGGTAGAGTATGTAAGGTTACTTACAAATATAGATAGCAAACTGCAACCTGCATTTCACAAGCAACTTATGAGCAGGTAAAGTTTGTAATGGTGCAGTAGGGTGGAGGCTTGGTGGTGAGCTGTGAAGCATAAGCGATGACGTCGAATCGAATCGTGGTGGTTCGGTGATAGTTTCGGACGTTTCGAACTCGTTTCGACATATGTCGATTACCTCGTCTATCACACTGCTCAGCCCACAAGCCTGCACCCTACTGCACCATTAACAAACCCTTTACCTGCGTTGGTTGTGATGAAGCTTGCAATTTTGCTATTTATATTTTAAATAACCCTCATACTCTATCGAGTCTATCCAGCGTCACCATGCCAAGTCCATGGTAAGTTGTGGAGTTTCTGCGTAAGCCGAAAATACAGAGTATACAGGAAAGCCAGATAAGGAAATCGAAGAGAGCGCCAAAACTTCACAGAAAATGGGAGCCTGTGACGACAAAGTTTGAGGGCTGTTGATGGTTGACAGAGAAAGGTTTCTCATTGCTCTGCTTGGAAACGTTATGAATCATCGCGGAAACATTCAACCGCGTTGTGGGCAAGTGTTGACAGAAGAACAAACAGAGAGCACGGTCATAAGAAGGGCTTGACACCATGCCCCGAACTAGCCCCCCCCCCCTCGTATGATGACTTACCAGGACTAGACAAAAGCGACTAGCATTGTTGTTAATAATCATTAAAGATAGAGACACGAGGCGCTTACCTCCGAAAATTGTGACCAGGGCACGTACTGCCGCTGGAGAAAATTCTACAAGACTATAAGTTCAGGTTGTCAGGCTGCGTACAGTACTTCCGAAAATTGCACGTGAAGTCAAAAATGTTGCGGTCGTGAACGCACACAATCCGGCGCACCGTAATCGGCGAGGAGGCACGCGAGCGTGGGTGTAATTCCGGGGTAGGCGACGGCCGCCCGACGTCCGCAAGGTACCGCTCGCTCGCGCGGTCAGGTTACAGTAGTCTGCAAAGAGTCTGTATGAGCCACGTAATCCTACAGCTGTTGTGTTGCATTTACGACCAACACAATAAATAACGCCCAATTTTTTGGGGGCACTGTATGCACCCGAAATCTGAACTGATAATTCAATGAGAATTCCCGGGAAAGACCCTACTCCCTCAAATTCACCTTCACGGAAAAACGGCGAAAGGTCAACAACGGAGAGTTCGGCATTTTTCTCAAAGGCCAATAAGACCCCTCCCCTCTCCAACGACAAGCAGAAGTATTGGCCGATCTCCCTTGGGAATTCTCCCAACACTTTGTAGCGCCCTGCGTGAAAGCAAGCCGCAATCAATTATGAAAAAAATGATGCGACCCAACACGACCCCCTCTCCCCCATCAACGAGCAAGTACGGCCCGCGCACTGGGATCCCCAATATAGGATGTGCCCCGATTTTGATCCTTGCCATGTGCGAGGTGAAGGTGCGCAGCCGCAAAGTGAGCCGATTTCGTCACTCGAAAGTGCACCGAAGTGGAGGGTAGTAGTAGCAGTACTATGCCGTTTCGGACTCCACCCACGCAAAGCACAATGCATATGCACAATGCGCCGCACGTCCAGGCATACGCCTAACTATAAGCCAAGCGCGTTATTTGCGTGCGCTTCTCACGTTTGGTTGTTCTCTCCACTTTGCCGCAACAAGCAGCTTACCGTTTATTTTGTTCGCTGCGGGACCACGGCACAGGAGCACGTGCATCACATAGGATCTACGGACAACTTGATTCGATGCCGTTCAAAGGGACTGCAATCCTTTGAACGCACCGATCTCTCTTTTTCCCTGCCCCTGCGTGGGCAGCTCTATGGCAGTGCTGACTTCGCCTCACTCGGCTTTTCAGCCATCCTATTACTTAGCTTACCACCCCGGGTCCTCTCCCTCTTGAAAAATCCCGGTCTGGCAGAACCCGTCTGCGTCACAGGGTTTCGTAACAGGACCATGCACAAAAGTTCAAGATGTCACGTCACCCATCAGGGTGAAGCCCGAAACGCTCTGGAGCTGCGGGTCTGTCTAAATGCCGCTGCGCTTGCGTCAAAACATGTGGTCTCTTCAGCATGGTTTCTGGCCACGCCCACGTCAGAGAACCAGATTTCACAAGCGGTATCTCAAAGAACTGTCAATCCTCGGGGGTGGTGCGATGACGATGGCACAATGGTGATGAGTCTTCAGCCGACCTACTCTTACGGAATGATGAACTTTAATGATTCGACTCTAGGAATGCCTCATTGTTTTGGACGTCCTCAATCGATCTGCGTGCCTGCCAGTATATCCACCTTATCACATTCTGATTCTGGGAGGATATCATTGTGATAGGAAAACGGAGTGTGTCTCATTTACTAACATCGTCAACATGAACGACGTAGGACCAGCGCGTTTGCTTGCTCTCTATGGCGGAACAACTTTCTTAGTGTATGTGGAAACCGATGGTTTTAGACAGGTGAGAGGTAGATAATATGGAGTTGCCCGTCTGCCTAGAGGCAGGGGTCGCCCTCTACTCGCAGGCGGAACGTTCGAGTGCCGGTCACGTTCCAGTCGACCCCCCCCCCTAACTCAAGCATAGTTTTAGCAAACATCGTCCATGATGTTCGGTTTGCCGTTGATGACGCTCTCGTTCCTGTCGCTGACGTCTTCGATGCAGCCACGCGCTCCGGTTTTCTACAGCAGCCTCGTTCGCTATTCTAGGTAGTTCCAGTTGCAATTTTGCTTCTTAAAATCCTGGACTTTCCTTTCCCCACTTCCAGCAATGTCTCGATACCTACTTGTTTCAAAATCCTCTTGGGAACTTATGGTTATTGGTTATACACTCGTTACAGCTGGTAACATGATGTATCTTTACTCGTTTTAGTGAGTTGCAATATCGTTTCAGCTTAGGCGAGGAAAACAAAAAAAACATTTTGGGAACCTTTCGGACAAAAATTCGCAGGGCGCGAAGGTAACTGAGTGGGCGGGCCACGCGGTGACGCGGG
>MU931557.1:0-10514 GCA_036418165.1 Cooperia oncophora
TTGTTTCAAAAAATTGCGGTTCCGTTACGGTGCACTAAGGAGCGGGGAGGAGACATCCAGGGAGCGGGAGGAAGTGTGTTAAGGTTAGCAAGATGCTAGCAGATGGAATGAAAAGGCACGTCTGCAAGAGGCGGAGCGTGCGCCGAAGGAGGCGGAGCAGATGTAAGAAAATTTCCAACCGATTTCGGAGCACACCAGGGCCCGCGAAAAAAATCAGTAAAGTTGAGTAGTGAGGGAGAAGAATGAGATGAGGGTGTTAGAGTGTTATAGAAATACAGACTCGCTAGTGAATTGAATTATCGATTTCTGTGGTGAGAGGGGAGCCGCCCACGATCAATCGATAACACTATTCAGTGGGTAGAGTTGAAGAACTCCGAGTCCGATTCACAGGGCAGTATATAGTTGTCAAATATAATGTTGATCAAAAATACATAATAATTCAAAAATGATCTTGAAGCTTCAACGAGAAGGTTACCCGAGCGAATGATTCTGCGAAGACTGCAAACAAGAAATAAAAAGTTATTTAGTTGATAGCTTTCTTCATTCTTTTTCTATATCAAATACTAGTTATCGTAAACAGCGCTCAGACGCTCAGGCCGTTAAACAAACTCACAGTCGGAAAGAATATCATGACTCTATAAAAGAAAGACCGGAGCTATTAGCCTTGGGGATGCAGACCTGTAAACGCTTGTCAGTATAGCAAATCATGTGAAGTGAACACCGGACAACCTTGCAAACTCTCTGTAAACTTGTAGTCACCTGTCAAATAGCCGGTTAACCCTGTTAACAACTTGTGAAAATGAGTGGCCAAGATTTGCACAAGATGGTGAAGCGGCGATTCCATGACGTCAGGATCATTTCGCCAAGCTTGACAGGAGTTTACAGGGTATTGACAGGAACCCACAGGAGTTACAGGGGGGGGGACACGACTTTGAACAAGAGAAAAAAGAAAGGCAAAGACACACAAGCATACAGGTGTGCTTGATAACATACAGGTGTGCCCCCCAAACCGGTCGTACGTATAACAGGGCCTTTTTATGAGCCTCAGTTCATTGTAGTAGACTTACTGTGAGCGCTGTGAAAACAACAGTATGGACCAACTTGTCAGAGAAAACACAAAAGAGGTAAAAATGAGTTAGTTTTGATTAATATGTAGTTGCTTGGCGGAATATTGGAACTGAATTGATAGGATTTGATTATTCTACTAGCTGATGTTACCCAGACTGGAGCTGACGATTCCTTGAACAAAGCATAGCACAGCATCGTTGTGCGAATTCCGTCAGTGGGATCGTATTCGGTCGGTGGAAGAGGGTTTAGTAATTGGAGGAGGGGGGAGGGTCGAACATGACTGTTCAAAAGAACATTTTTTTCGCGTTGCTCTTCTTCAGTTTCATGGTGGGTTTATGTCGCAATCTCCGCGCTTCTCTCCGTAGTCGGCGGTGCGAGAATTCAACTACTTCTAAAAGTTTGACAGAACCGTGGAGAAGAAAAAATCCCGTGCTCGACAAATTATTTCGGGAAAAATCTAAGACCGAATAGTTAACGTGTGATCGATAGGGTTAACTGTGAAGTATCACTGGATGAATTACCGCCTACACCAGACGTATTTCTCCATCGCGATGCTATAGCCAGTAGGTAAATGACGCGCTAGAGCTCTTGGGCTCACGTAGCTTCGGAATAAGGCCTACAATCAACGTGAAAATCAGAAAAAATGCGGCAAAACTGGTTCACGTATCAATAGCGAGGCGATCTCTGAGGGTCACGGGTAATACCTTCCCGTAAGAATCCGGTCGCAGGCATTGAAATCTTTCACTTATAGCCCAGCTTATAAAATGGTCAAATCAGCATGAAATCAATACTGGTGGCTGTGTAACAACATCAGATAACTATATGGGTCAGTGGGACCATCTTGCAAGTCTTGTTTTTTTTCAGTTAATAACGAACATGACCATGTGAGGGTTAAGCCGGGTAAGGGGGGGGGGGGGGGACGCTCTCTTGCTCCTGCCTAACCAATCCTATCTGAAATCTCGTCTCACACCCTACGCTCCAGTTGTGGTGTTTTATCAGCTTCTACAGTGAGGATTACAAAGGTGTAGGGTAGGGTACCGTACGTTTTTTGCTCCTCCTAACAATCGCGCATCCGAAATCTCGTTCACCAATGCTCCTTGTGGTGTTTCATCAGCTTCTACAGTGTCGTGTCGCTGGGGGCGGACGGTCGGCGTGTTTTAGGCGGGATTAGTTTTGGGGTCGGCGCGGTGCCAAACCCGTTTCTTCGCCGGTTGTTAAAGCGAGCAAGTGATATGACTGCATAGTATCGTTCGTATTACTCGTTTTCTACCACTTTTTGTCGCATGCGCGCTTCAACAAGAAGGCAGAGAACGGCTTTGACGGCGTGACACACTCATACTGCCTGACACGCCCAACCGTCCGCAGCGGAATAGAGTATAAACGAAACCTAAGTAACCCTCTGGAAATTACACCGGAACGGTCCGCTTCAAATGAAATTTCAATGAGTTGGCCAATTATGAAACGAGAATACTACTCAGCACAATTCACTAGTGGAGATCTTTAACTGAAGCCCATTGCTGAATGATTTGAACCGCCACTTGAACAAATTTTTCAAAATATATGCACTCAATAATATTAAGTCGGCGGAAAAGTTCTGCCATAGATTTCCAAACTCGTAATGCTTGCCCATACCCTAGGGAGATGTGAACGACAATGTGGCTAACAATACCCAAGAAGATGCTCTCCCTACTGGTTCCACTCACTTGTCTCCTACTACTTCTTCCTTTGCAGTATGGGCAGTAATTGCGTTCCGCACCGCCAGCACCGACCCTCGAAAGCTCCCTCCGGATCTTTCTTTTACCCTGAGCATCGAAGCTGCCGACGCCGAATATAGGAGCTGCATAAGGACAATGCCCCCACTTATCGGACAACCTTCCACGACGCTAATGCTTCAGAGCAGGAGCGTACAGTTTTGATGACGAAGTGAGGTTTGGGTGTACCTGTGAACTCAGCTTGAGGAAGAGAACCACACTAACACAGACTCATCTCAATGAGACCAGCTGCAATAAGGGCTCAAGAACAGGGCACGTCCTGCCGTGAATGAAATTTTTTTCAAATTTGACTCCGTCAAAATTTTGCTCCCGGTAGCACCCCTCCCCCATCCCCATCATCAGTCATCCCTGATATTTCACATCTTTTTACCTTTCAAAACTTTCTATCACTTCCCCCCTCCCCTCCAAAAATCGCAGGGGCGGGAGCGTACCAGAAGTAGCAGAAACCAACAAGAATAAACGAAAACGAAAAAATGAACAACATCTTTCTTGAAGCGCATGAATACTATCCATCTTCCACCAATAAGCCCCATCTCCCCCAGCTTAAGCGAAGGAAAATACGACTCCTCTCGTTGGGAATCTCCAAGGCACGACGTTCCCTGCTCAGAAAGTGGTTGGAATGATTCTTAAGAATGAGACGCACTTAGAAATTGCAGGCTTATTTATTCGGCAGTTCTACTGCGCATTTACGACTGAATAAAACTTCTACAGGAGTGAACATTACACTGTATGGGGTGCGCTGGTTGGTGTTATACTAGATGAATGGTGCATAGGTAAACTGGAGATACACAGACTAAGAAGAACACTTTGAAAAGCAGTATGAGGTGATTAAAGTGGAAGGGTTGTTAACAACCTGTCCGAACACAAGCGTTACCCAATAACCTGTGCCTAATAATTCTGGAGTCGATCCATGAATCATTTCTCCATCATTTTCTGTTCTTATTTCGAATTTGACAAGTGCTTTCTGCCTACTAATTCAAGGGAACCACGCATGGCCAAGGGATGGAGGTAAGGAGGAAGATAGGCACAAAGCGATGAGGTTAAAGACTAAGAAGTGCAGTAACAAGAGGTACGGTAGCCACAGGACCATCGGAAATAAGCCATGGATTCGTGTTCCAGTAACAGTTCCAGAGCTGTAACGTGTTTTTGACTGGTTTTCTCCGATATTGATGTGTGGCGCCACAGTTAATGGGCAAAGCCGAAACCCGTTCTAGGTGTGAGTGCTAATCAACCATGCTAAGCAATAGTATCAAATCTGAAGGGAAGATCCATGATAGTCTCATTAGACATGTGGTATCGGTTCGACAGCTAGGATGGCATGGGGGCGCTTGTTCGGCGACGGGGGAGGGGGGGCATTTTGCACTTTCGCTACTTCCCATCGACCTATCTAGACAGCCTGTTCTCGAGTTGACAGGTTTTACCATGATGGCTTGACGACCTTGCTCCAGCTTCACAAGAGTTCACAGGTTTCACCAGAGTGAGACTTGTAAACCGGAACTAGGGAAGCAATGGGCTCGCATGGGGTACACTTCAACAACTAGGGTGGTCATGGATATGTGTTCGAGCACCGATTTTTGGCTGTTTGCTCGCAACTAAGCTTTACCTTGTAATTTCATTTCAGCAAATTACGGGTTTTCTAGTCCTCTTTGAAGTAGTATTGGTTAGGTATTTAGTATATACCATCAGTAAGAATTTAGAATAGTGTTCTGCTGCTGGGTGTAACGGTTTCAATGGTCGTGCATCTAGTAGGAGTGCTGGGAGGTGCCCAGCTAACTGGCGGCTGCAACACATACTTGTAGAAAAAATTTTTTTAGGAAAAGGCTGTTGACGTGGAACCGTCTTCGCTTGCCAACCAATATTCCGAAATCAATCGCGGATACACACGTGTCTGATTTTGAAGTTTGCTCTCGGGATGACTTTCATTTTTGGACAATGCTCTCATAACAGTAAAGTACGTGTCACCGCTGGCAACCGTCCATTTCCATGGGAGCTCCTCAAGAGCTGGCAGTGGGGTAAAATCCCTCGAGCTCGTTCGATTCTCTACAGCACTGGAGTAAGCCACGCAATTGAAATCCATTCGAATTCTGTCTCATAGAAACTCGAGTATCCCCATCACTGGCATCGGAACAAAACCAAGACTTATAGGAATCTAAATGTAATTGGACCTAATGACCTCGCTAGGATGTGTCGTTTGAAGGCACGGTCCGCGATAAGGAACGTAGATGATGGCGCTGAAAAATGAAAGAGAAGTCGACCAAGTTGCTCGTGTGTGAAAAGAAAATGCCAAAGTGTACGACGGAGGCCTCTCTCATAGGACCCCTCCAGTCAAAAACAGTAGTACAGGTGAAAGGCCAAGGGACCTCGCTTGGGACCAGCCCAGTCGGCTGATTTCTTGAATGAGTCTTATGACCCCACAAGAGACAATAGAGCATACATTTCATGCTACTCCGTCCGGTAGCATCTTTTTTGGGTGGAAAGTCGGTGTCTTTGATGGGAAAGTCTGGAGTGTAGTCTCCGGGAAAAAGGATGTGTCACTGGAGCAGCTCTCTGCCTTGATTCCTTTACTTTACGAATTTCCACAGCGAGTTACCCATTGCGGTCCACTCTACCCTTCCCATACGGTCTTTCGCTTTCACAGGTCATCGCGGATCGTTCCTTCATAAGCACTTCACATAATCATGTGACAGATACAATCTCTTTCACTTAGGCGGTAGGCAGGTGGTCAAACGCTACAAGTTGCACTTCATCGGCGACAAGAAAGTGCATGTTGAGGGCACTAAAAGAGTACAATTTTCATCTGGCCACGCCTCTCACTGGAATACGTCCCCTGACCGATAGCTGTGAACTGTCAAAAAGATTTACGATCAGAATGGCGGATGATCTGAATGCTCTATCAAGGCTTACGTCAGGTGTGATCATTGCGCAGGATACAACATTGTTGTGTGAAACACAAGGGGGGGGGGGGTGCTCCTACTTTTTTGCTGGGGAGAGGGATCGTATTTGGTCTTTTTGAGCTAATTCGAGAAAACATTCCCTTTTGCACATCGGCTATGCTATTATCCCCCCCTTCTCCCGCTGCGCCCCCGCGCTCACCGGGAACAATTTGTTTGATGGGTGGAAAAGTGGAAACTGTGAGAAATGGTAGATAGTGTTGAAGGGAGGGGGAGGTCGTAGCAAGGCCCTCATTTAGGTGGAGGGGGGGTCGTAGCTGACAAACTTTATCGAGGGTGGGGGAAGAGGTGTGGGGTCGTACCTTACACTACTAACTGTCAAATACGGATGCTGTACGGCGTGAGGCACTAGAAGCTTACAAATTAAATCTGGCCAGCGCCTACGTCCCTGACTGATAGCTGTGAACTGTCAAAAAGATTTACGATCAGAATGGCGGATGATCTGAATGCTCGATTAGAGCTAACATCAGCCAAGACCACTGCATAACTGCAGTATGTCAAAGTGAATGTAGCGAATAAAGAGAATCCGAGAAATGTTGTAGGAGGGCGCCGTCCCTTTTTGAATAGTTGTTCGTTGCATGGCGTGAAAGAAACGGAGTGAATCAACGGAGCGATCGGGAACGCTTTATTCACGTTCCTTTGCAAAACGTTCTTTTGTGAAAAGTCCTGCGATTACTTGCTGACACTGTTGCTCGGCGATACCGTTTAAGAGCCCCATGATGGGCGTCTACCCATACAACTGTCTCATCACCTGCTCGGGCTGAGATCCACAGCAAGGTGGTAATGGCTGTGACGTGGCTCCGTTCATAATGAGGATTGATCCTATTTTCTCCCGTTCTTCTCCAGCTGATGGTGAGTTGCGACCATTCGATGAGTTGAGCTTGGAGTGAGTCATGGTCAGGTAGAGCTGATTGCCTCTGACATGTTGAAGCGTAGTGCATCCCGTCCCAAAAGTCCTGGCTTCATTGCGGAAATCCCAGCTTTGCACAAAGGAAAATGGACGCAGTTCGGCGACGGGGGCATTTTGCACTTTTGCTACTTCCCATCGACGTGTCGACCTATCTAGACAGCCTCTTCTCGAGTTGACAGGTTTTACCATGATGGCTTGACGAGCTTGCTCCAGCTTCACAAGAGTTCACAGGTTTCGCCAGAGTGAGACTTGTAAAGGAACTAGGGAAGCAATGATAGTACAAAATGCCCCCCCCCCGTCGCCGAACGGCGCCAGAAAAATGTCTCGCCTCCCTACCTCTAAGTCATTAGCACCACTGGTATTTTTCAGTTACTTTCTTTGGTGGCCCTTGAACTGGCTTTCACTACTATTGCGTTACTTTCCTATCCTCCATTATGTTGTTGTTCCCAAAATCAATCCGATAGGAAGAGTCAGCATTATGAAGTACAATGGACGTACATAGGTGCACGTACAATCGTAACACCCGGCGTCTACTTCACTAATTGAAATACACTGAGGGGGTGAGGGAGGGGGTGCATGGGGCTCAAAAAAAAGATCGGCTAGGGCTTGCTAGCAAAGTTACATCTAATAAAGACATACATGGAACATCTGAGGTAATAATTTCTGTAATGATCCTCTATAACTAGTAACAACCCACCCCCACTGTCTCCACCGTCGCGACCATCGAGCATAGCCAAAGAGGTGCGGCAAAACTTGCAATATTTCAGTCAGCTTGAAGCTGCTGGCTAACCTCCAGGTTTAAGCTACTGACGTGCAGGTTCCTGGCTACCACTCTGTGCTGAAAGACAAGAGATGTCCCGCTGGCTTCCCCCAGTGACGCCATCCCGGATGAAAAGTTGGCGCGTTCAAAGGCGTGAGTAGCCAGAACAATGCGTATGGGGTTCCTAACAACAGGAATCGGGAGAGCTGTCCGATTCCCCATGTGAACCCCTCAAGAGCATTCACAGACTAACTCCCGACACGTCCTTGGGCGAAAAATTAAGCCCTATGAGCTCCTAATAGTACACCACTGGATTCTGCCATCATTATGCCTTCGCACCTTACGTTTAAAAAAAAATTTGCAATCGTCTGATCAATCACCTTGTGTTAGATGGAATTGAAGGCAGTTGGCAGCGATAATAAGTACATATGTAGGATTTATTACGACTGGTAACAGAATTCTCGTGACTCGAAAAGGCGCTCCGGCGCTCTTCCCGAACGAATGTGCCCTTATAAGGGCTGCTTATCAAAGGTAGCAACTTCAGGTCCCAATACACAACCAGCCACGCCGCCCTGCCCTCACGACCGTTCCTGACGCTCGTATTCATTCATTTGCTGAGCAAATTATGAAGCAAAGGGATTGGTATGAAGCGGCGGTGATGCTGCATGCATATATGGGTACACATATGCAGCCGTATTCGGTACGTGATTGGCAAGATGCGTATGGGAAACTCGTCCGAAATCGATTTACAAGTCACTGAGAACGGAGGCTTTTTCTTCGCCGGATTTTGACCGTTTCACTCCGTTCTTTCGCCATTTCCCCACTACATAGCGCCCTACTAGCATTTTAGGCCGAGTGGGAAACCATCGTGCCAGCTGCCTTTAAACTAACGATGTGGAAAGCTTTCCATTCAAATCTACCCCAGAGCAAATTTCGGTATGTGTCTGTGGCTCACGTTTTGCGAAAAGCACGTCGTTGAAGGCAAAAAGTGCACGCTAGTTCACTCGGTTTGGATTTTCTATTGATTTTTGGGCATAAGGTATGCTTCCGTTGATAAACAATCGTAAAAATGAGGTGCGCTGACGGTCAGCTCACACCAAGAGGGAGCCTGTATCGTATAATATCTTCGTCACCGCATTGTGTATGCCTATGCGTCAATCGTAGCATCGGCCCATCTATCCCTAACTCTGAGTGCAGTGTCACTGGGTCACGTTTTACCTCTGCTTATATTTCAACTTGATTTCGCCAAAGTAGGCACCTGGAACGATTCATTCTCCATTGAGATGTGAATGTTGGCATTGGAATCAGGATTGAAGATGATTCGTCAAATGCACAACTAGTAGAAATGAGGCTTCTTAGCATTTATTGTTGCAGATCGGGAGAGGTGCAAAAATTAGCTCTAGAGAAATCACTGAGGATGTTGTCACGTAGACTTGCGTTGCAGGATTGTATGGAGGTGGGGAGAGGAGGGGAGAAGATGCTGCAAAAAAATTTTGATAGCAGGGAATGACGCAGGGAACACGAAGAGAATTAACAGGCAGCCGTCAATGAGTGAGAGATATCGAGTATTTCGGGGGTTCATCACGAGGGTCGACTACGTCATCTGAATGTGTATATTGTTGAATCGAGCTGAATGCACTTCCGACAGGTGACACCACGGATTTTGGAATCAATAGCTCATAAGCTCCATCACGGTTACGCCACTATTCTGACTATTATTCAAATAGCCGGTGCACTTCGGTTTGGTGGGGGCACCAAATTGTACTCAGCTAAGCTTGTACAGGTAACCCTGTGAGGACTGCAGCAATCCTGGGAGCCGAAGTTTCTGCACTAGATTCCCTTTGCAGATTCACCGGAGATTTTTTTTTTTTTTTTAACAGTCCTTGACCCAATTGAGACTTATTAGTTAACACGCACCATCAAAAGGAAATGCGAAAATTGCAAAATGCCTCCTCCAGACCGAACATCTCACAAAAAAAATCCATTATAGGTCTCTGTAGTGCAGATACTTAACTGCTGTATAGCACGTATTGGCTGCAGAAGTCCATTACAAAAGATCTCGAAAATCTGAAAATAAACCCAGATACCTTGATACTTTCTACGTACTTCCCAGACCCAGCACCGAGTGGGTTTAAATAACGTCAAATAACACGACTGACTTATGCAGATACTGGGCGTTGTTGTGCGTAGGATGGAAGCCTTTCCGCACTTTCCCTAGTTCCTTTTGCTAGTTATTGTAAACTGCGAGATTTGCGAAGTATTGAGAAGCTTTGGAAGAGTACAGCGATGGTTGCTAGGAAAGTGAGCCACTTCAGTCACAGGACTCCATAGGTCCTCACTGGGTGGCCTGCTCAAGTTCTGTGAATACCATTTCAAGTTCCTATCACGCCCAGATGCGTAATCTCCCACTTGGATCCGCCCCGCCCCCCCCCCCCCCACGGGAGACTTGTTCCGAGGACTTTGGTTTTTTTTTGGGTCCAAGACCAGGGTCGAGCACAGCTTCAAGCAAATTCAAAAGTAGTAAAAGACCATCCGTCGCCCAAAAGTGTATATAGTGCGGGTAACTGAAAAAACCACCAGTTGAAAAAGTTTTGACCAAACTTAGTATGTCCACCTTTTCCCAGAAATGAAATAGAACCCCGTAGAAGATTCTTCTATGCACGCTTGACCCTATCGGGGATAATACAACATTAAGATGTGGATACCACTTTGTTAGCGATATATTCGCTGCGCATTGCGCTTTAGTACAGTCTAGAGATTACAAGTTCAAAGTGTTGCAGAGGTACTGCAGTGGCAAGTGGAGCTACCTAGAACGCACGCTGACTGAGAGTCATTCTCTGATCGAATACCCCCCACCAATCGAATTTTCTAAATCTCCATGGTCGCCGTGTAGTTATAGAACCTTCTAGAGGGATTAAAACACTGTCTAGTACATCTGTTCACCTCTCCACTTCTTGTATTGGTCAAATCGCACTCTAGGGAGCTGTGATTCTGAATCGAAGTAGAATGTATGGCACACTTCCGAAGGAACTTAATCGTCGTCGAAAATCTGT
>MU931559.1:0-30481 GCA_036418165.1 Cooperia oncophora
ACGGTTTGTTGCATGTTGTAGGGGTCCATGCGAGGACCATAGCGATAGGGTTCATTTTTGCTAAACGATTCTGGGAATGTCAAAAAAAGGTCGAAAACAATTCGGAAAGAATGGGCTTTTTGAACCACCTTATTCGCCTCTGTTCTAGCTGTAGCGTTGACAGGGTATAGTATGTAGGGTATCCTTTGAGTAGGCATGAAAAACAGCGCAAAATAAGGTCAAATTCCAAATGGTCTTCCTGGCATGCGGTGAGCAGCATTATAGTTTTCCGGTCATCTGTGCTTTCTCTTCAACAGGTCCTGCATAAGCTTGGTCGAGGTGGCAGATGGTGTGGTGGATGGTGCGACGGGCTCTCGTTCGCAGGGTTTATGGATCGGATCCCCTTGCCGAGACATTTTTTGCATTTTTCACATCTTTTGCCTCTTGTACTCCTGTATGCCCCATAATGTGTATAACCCGGATATACGCCATTTAAAGGCACATTCCATGCGGGAACGGTTCACAAATAGGCCTCACTCAATTATTACGCTCGCGAAATACTGTCAGAAAAACTCTTCATGAAACTTGGGTTACGGCGGTTATCCGATGCTCTGTTCATAAACACGACACTCATTTTTGAATATGGACAAAATGTGTCGCTAATTTGGTGACGAATCATGGGCGCAAATGTGTCGCTAATTTGGTGCAAAAGGCTTTCTCGTACTACCATCATTGGCAGTCTGCGCATGCGCGGCGGTCCTGGCCAGTATGGCGGTTAGGCGCTAGATGGCCTCCGCAGCAAAAATAAGTATCTGAACCGTGATCAGGACCATCAATTACGCCTACGTATAGAGTTACCCGAAAAAATTTTCCCGAGCTTTTTGTGTTATGTTGGCCGGCCATGTCTCCGCTCGCTATTGGCTATCAGCCCCCCCCCCCCCTCGAAGGAGTCGTTATCCAACATCGTTAAGTGAAAGCTTTTCATTTGCTAGTATGCAGACGCATAATTAAAAAACTACACAAAAAAGTGACGCACATACACTTGCACTCCTCTCATACCTTTGATATGAGAAACAAAAACCTTTCTCTAGGCAAGTGGTAACGAGTTCTTTGTCGAAAAGCATAGACGGTAAAAGTGAAGAAAAGATCGAGGATGCTCGTTTAGTGGCTCCGAGGCTAGCAAAGATGTTCTATGAAGACCTACTGAAGTTGAGGGGCAAAAAATGAAAAATTTCTGGCGGTTCGTCTGCCAGAGAGGATACTCAATGGAGGGTTTGCCTGTCACTGCCATCCAAATGGTCAAGCCCATGACCATCGAAAAAGACTCGGAAAAATTTTTTTCGCTGAAACCTCTTAAATAGGTGTAATCAATGGCCCTGATCACGATTCTGACAAATAATTTATGGCACCGACGTGATCTGGGGCCAGCGTGGCGCTAAATGGCCACTGCGAGCGCGAACGGATGCTGCATAAACCCCTGAAGAAACTGCAGTGTACCGCGCTGTACGCAAAGTGAAGCACTTCAATTTCAACCTTATTCAATGTTCTTTTTCATGTCTAGATGAGAAACACTTTAATAACTCTAATGTTTCTGCTTTACAGCTAAAACAGATGCGAATGAGATGATAAAACTAGCGTATTTTAGGCGACTTGTTTTTATTCCTTTTTTGACCCAATAGCGTTTAAGCAAAAATGAAACCTATCTGTGTGGTCCTTGTATGGACCCCTACAACAATGACACAAATCGTTTTGAAAAAGCTCACCACGGCCTGAACGACCTCCCTTGTTAGCATCAAGCGTGCAGTACCCACCAAAGTACTTGAAGTAAGGGCGTTAGAAAGATAGATCAGGCCTATCCTCACATCGATGTCCTCACAACCATCCGAAACACACGTCCGTTTTCTTCCATCCAGAAAAAAAAAGAAATCATCGGCGTAGTTTCAGCGTCCGTGCAGATGCTTTGAACGCGCCTACGACAGACTTACAATTTAAAGACAGCTCCCGCGATAAAAGTGTCAAGAATAGTTGCTGTCCAATTATGAAACAGTAGCTGTATAGTTAATTCAAAGAAAGAAAGAACAAGAAGAGCCTTCAAGAACACCAAAAACAAAACCGCTTCCTGACAGTCACACCGCCCTGCGGTCTCTGTGCAACCCTGGCTCACAAAATCAATTTATCGCACAGCTCAGTAGTGAATATCATCCAAATATCATCCACTGCGAAGAAAAGAATACGAAAAAACAACAAAAAACACGCACGAAAGAAACACGTGAGAAAAGGAAGAATTCAAAAACTCGCTCTCGGATTTGGGGTTACGTGCGATGTGCTGCTTTTAGTGCACGCCGAACTTTTGCCACCACAAAAAATTGTATCGCTCGTGATTTTTACGTGCTTTACTTTGCGAGCTGGGTTGAAGTTGACTGTACGTGCTCTTCAATGACTAAAATGTAACAAAGGAGAGCAGAATTGGGTGCCAACGTATTTGGGGGGGGGACCACGCGGCGTGCGGGAGTGATGACTCATCGGCTCTTCATTCATCGGCATACTTGATGGCGCGAATCTAGCAGTCAAATTAGAATAAAACAAACGAGATGCACCGGGAACTTGCTGAGAAATCTCACAGAAGTTGAAAACAAATGTTTATTCCTTTGTATTCAACAGTAACAGTCAACAACAGACAGGCAACAACCTTTTGTAGTTTAGCAGAAACCTTCCAGCCTTCAACTGTTCCTTCGCAATTTTCAGCGTTAAATGCTTTAAATTTTGAATACAGCTAGAAAGATGTTATATTTCATGCCCAAAACATAGAATTACTTCTATTTTGCCGAGGAGGGAGCAGAGAGAGCAGATGAGTCATCGCTCGCCGCCGAGCCGCGTAGTCTTCCCCCCCCCCCCCGTGCAGTACCACCAAAGTACTTGAAGTAAGGGCGATAGAAAGATAGATCAGGCCTATCCTCACATCGATGTCCTCACAACCATCCGAAACACACGTCCGTTTTCTTCCATCCAGAAAAAAAAAGAAATCATCGGCGTAGTTTCAGCGTCCGTGCAGATGCTTTGAACGCGCCTACGACAGACTTACAATTTAAAGACAGCTCCCGCGATAAAAGTGTCAAGAATAGTTGCTGTTCAATTATGAAACAGTAGCTGATAGGTAATTCCCAAAGAAGAAAGAACAAGAAGAGCCTTCAAGAACACCAAAAACAAAACCGCTTCCTGACAGTCACACCGCCCTGCGGTCTCTGTGCAACCCCTGGCTCACAAATCAATTTATCGCACAGCTCAGTAGTGAATATCATCCAAATATCATCCACTGCGAAGAAAAGAATACGAAAAACAACAAAAACACGCACGAAGAAACACGTGAGAAAAGAAGAATTCAAAAACTCGCTCTCGAATTTGGGGTTACGTGCGATGTGCTGCTTTTAGTGCACGCCGAACTTTTGCACCACAAAAATTGTATCGCTCGTGATTTTTACGTGCTTTACTTTGCGAGCTGGGTTGAAGTTGACTGTACGTGCTCTCAATGACTAAAATGTAACAAAGGAGAGCAGAATTGGGTGCCAACGTATTTGGGGGGGGGGACCACGCGGCGTGCGGGAGTGATGACTCATCGGCTCTTCATTCATCGGCATACTTGATGCGCGAATCTAGCAGTCAAATTAGAATAAAACAAACGAGATGCACCGGGAACTTGCTGAGAAATCTCACAGAAGTTGAAAACAAATGTTTATTCCTTTGTATTCAACAGTAACAGTCAACAACAGACAGGCAACAACCTTTTGTAGTTTAGGCAGAAACCTTCCAGCCTTCAACTGTTTCTTCGCAATTTTCAGCGTTAAATGCTTTAAATTTTGAATACAGCTAGAAAGATGTTATATTCATGCCCAAAACATAGAATTACTTCTATTTTGCCGAGGAGGGAGCAGAAGAGCAGATGAGTCATCGCTCGCCGCGAGCCGCGTAGTCCTTCCCCCCCCCCCCCAAATACGTTGGGACCCCAGGATTCATGGCACGGCGGTCAGCAAAAAGGACGTGCAATTCCGATTATTCTCCGCCGCCCCAACAAAGAATAACTGAGTGGCCCTGCGTCAGAGGGCATCTAGCAAGTGGGCGGTCCAGCTGGGCGGGCGTTAAAACTAGATTTTCGAGCGGCTGTAGTTCGCTCAATGTGAAGTCGCGAGAGTGGGGCAGTCTCTAGCTTGGGCTGTACTATTTGCACAAGGGAGGGCGACCATGTACTACTTGAGCGCTGAGGCTGTCTTTAAAAGGCGCCGCTTTGGTTTATGGTACCGTTTCGGTAATACTGAAGTTGGCTTCTTGTGGGAGCAGAGGATTACTAGGGAATATCTCCTTTCGAGGGGCAATATATTTGGAAAAACTTCAGGTACTAATAGTTCGCTTAAACGCTAGGGAAAATGACCGCTCTAAGTATTCAAATTAAAATTATTTGCAATTTACGATTATAGCTGATTCTCTTTGTTGGACAGCCAAAAGATATGCACTTGGAAAATATAGCAAAAAAAGAATGCGACATCCTCAAAGACGAAAAGAGAAATCGTGATAAAAATGAAACGCGATCAATAAGGAGAGAGTGGACGGTTCGTCGTGCTGACCGGGGAGGGGGGCGATTGACTGGGTTGGTCAATTCTGCTAATAACAGTCCCACAGCCAACGAACTCTTCCCGATTCCCAAACTCTGTTGAAGATCCAAATAGAATAGATCTCTGTTTTCCCTCTTCTATGGTTAAGGCAACGGTTTTAGAAGGACGACTCTTGTTTGGGCTCATTTTGGGATGCGTCACGCATATTTCTTGCAGTTGAAATCGTAGTAGCACCCAGAGCAAGACATGTTCCATGCAATAATTTGGGGCTAGCCTGTTCATAAGCTACTGTTCTGGTTCTCCCAGACGAGTTTGGTACCAATGCATCAGCTTCATAGGGATGCATATGTTGTTTAAAGGCAGTTGTCACGATAAAACTCCAAGACGAGTAGGTTTTAACACGCCTGGTAGGACGAAATTACGCGACCCTGAGAAGGCGCTGCGTAGCGCCTTCCCCTGGAAAGGTGGAGCCTTATAAGACCCTATCAAGCTCCAACGTACCGACCAGAACGCCCACCTCGCCAGCCCACCCACCAATGGACAACCGTACTTGGTGATGGTATTGCTTCATTTGCTAAGTAAAATATGAAGCGAAGGGATCGGTATGAACCGGTTGCGGTGCTGCATGGATATGTGAGTACATAAGTGCAGCCTTATGATATCGACCGTACCGGTTATTGACAAGATGCCTACGGGAAACTCGTCCGAAATCGAATCTGAATCATTGCGAGCGAAGGCTTTTCTTAGCAGGTTTTTAACCAGTTCACTTCGTTTTTTCGTCATTTTCCCCACTATATAAAGCCCTGCTTGCGATCTAGGTTGAGTTCCAAATTATCGTACCAACTGCCTTTAGGCAAGACTGGATACGTTCATCGATCCCTGGGCTGCATACTACTATCAGCCGTCGCGGAATCCGCTAAGGGGGTCGTATTCGGCTCCTTCGTTAGGGGGATTGAGTTTGTACGGATCAGTAGTGCACATAGCAGCGACGTAACTTGCAGGATGGATGATGCGTACGGAAAGGAAGTCGAGTACATGGTGCTCTCCATGGAGATGTTGACCTCTGTGCTGTTCCTATTAACCTCATGGGAAGAAGGCGTACGAGAAGCCTATCGAGCATTCTATTGGGTTAGCCCATAAGTAATGGCGTTTTTTCTCACTCGAAATTTCCTGCCAACAATGAAAAGTTTCGCAATTGAGTTTTATGGTGTTCTGCAGAGAATTCCTTGCCCTGTATGATGGTCCTTTTAGTTCCTCTGAATTTTCTCTTGCCACTAAGTGTTTAAGTGCTCAAACTGAAGTGTTACGTCTACGAAACTGAGCATTTTTGACAGCCTTTCTTTTTCACCTCTAATTGTAAAGCTAGAAGAGCGCCGGCCCAGTTGCTTAACACAGCGCTAGAGGGCTGTCTTCAGAAATGTTTACTATAGTTTGAGTGATTTGAAGATTTCAATTTGGACCTCACGGACAAGAATCGAAACTGATGCCCTATTGAGTCCAGGTGAGAGCATGCTGGATCACCTCATTTACAGAGAGTCATGCCAAAGATTGGGGAATCGCTCGAGGTCATTGAATGCTTTCTTATCATAATCACGCACCACCCTCTGTTGATTTTAGACATTTAGAAGTTGGGGGGGGGGTAGGCTCTGCAGGTAGCCGCTGCTCAAGAGGGATACACAATTCCTCCATGCGATACACATTGGCAGGGTCCGAAGTCCCACCTCTTAATCGCTTCAACCAGCTTAGGGCTACTATGAGAAGCTCCTACTTTGGTCATATATAATACAAGTTTTGAGCTTCTTCTGT
The DNA here is from genome assembly GCA_036418165.1 of Cooperia oncophora. Classification (NCBI taxonomy): domain Eukaryota; kingdom Metazoa; phylum Nematoda; class Chromadorea; order Rhabditida; family Trichostrongylidae; genus Cooperia; species Cooperia oncophora. The sequence continues at coordinate 6,390 of MU931559.1, forward strand.
AATTTGAGAGCCGAGATAAAGTGCAAAAAGCTATTGTGTGAAACTCACTTTAGTGTCGACTCGCCGCTCCGTTTCAATGTAAAAATCTACAAAAAAAAACTTGGAAGGCAATCATACTACGTTATAGAGCAGAAAATCTATCGATTAGCATAATTCCCATCAATACGATCCTCGGAGCTTTTAAAGTTGTTTTATACGATTACCTGGGGACCGACTTTTGCCCTAACTCAGCATTCTTGTGATACCCGGAGGTGTTTAGGGGGATCCTCATACTGAAGCTAAAGCTGACTTTGAGAGGAAAATCTGCGACGGACAGATTTCGCTGAAATTAAGCTTGAGTAAAGATGTTGCGCCCATCAGAAAGAGAACGCCTTATAGTTTCCAAATTGTAAAGGCGTCCGTTCTACGTTATGTCTGGACGAGGTTATCTCCGTCGAAAGTGAAAAAGTCGCGTGCGTCCAAAATCCTTCGCGTTACTTTCTGCCCAGAAGCCGTTATGCAAGCTTGATGACAACTGTAGTTTGTTCGTATGGACCCTGCTCATACAACATAAATCATCTTACCGCTCTGCCGAAGATAATTGCTGAATCATGCATGGTACACCCCTTTAGGAAATACTGTGCAAACGAGCCAGTAGCGCTCCAGTCCCAATACGCGACGCAGCCGCAGTACGTTTAGTGCCTCAAATCGTGCTCCATCGTTTTTACGACGTCATTTTCAGGTTTTTTGATGATGGTTTTGTGCAAGTTTTGTGCAATGCACAAATTCTGATTTGATTCATGAATGCATTCAATGAAACAAACACAATGACAGAGTTTAGTGTTGAGCGATGCCTACCTCAATGAGATCTACCTCAGGAGGGCATAGCCATCCAAGGTAGCCTCGGAAAAGAAAACTGTTCCCAAAGAGAAGGTAATCCTGGAAGTAATATATCCTCAATTCGAACAGCCCTTGAACAGTCGCAACCTGTGGAGTTCAAGCTGAACCTGATCCGTTGTGGTCAAATCTCTGCCCCATTCGGCTATCGTGGAATGTTCTCTTACAAGGAAAGCCAGACATATTCCGATGTACCAAATCTCCGCCCATTCGGCTATCGTGGAATGTTCTTTTACAAGATTACAAGATAAGCCAGATATATTTCCTCAGAGGCTTTCTTCAAACAGGGAGGATGTAGTGTAGTGACATGTGCTATAACTTAAAGACACATGGTACGCTCAAACACACTGAGGGTCTATGAGACTATCAGCCCTCCAGCTGTCGACGCGTCGTGGTCCCCCCGCTCAAAACTGCACGGGGTCAGAGTACGGGGCCTTGGGAAAGTCGTAATTCCTTGCCACACCGCCCTCACGTTTATGCTAACACCATCCGCGCCGCGCGGACGGTGTTAGTAAAAAAGTGACTTTGCAAAAACGGGCGAGCAAGGAAACACGACTTTCCCGCGGTCCCGTGCTCTGACCCCGTGCAGCTTTGGGCGGAGGGTCCACGACACATCAACAGCTGGGGGGCTGATAGTCTCACACACCCTCAATGTGTTTGAGCGTACCATGTGTCTTTGATGGGGATGCGGGGTTGAACCGAAGTCAAATGGTGGCTATGCTAGCAGCTCCTCCATCTATCTGGGAAGGGCAAATATGAGCCTGTCTCATCTGGGAGCTGGGGAGAAACTGGTGCCTGGCTCACCTTGTATATCGTCAGCATCCTCCTTCGTGTGTATCATTGGAGATGCTCAGAGATACATTTCGTGACAAGTGAGTTGCAGGAGAACGACTCACAAATAGTGTGCCTTCCTCATTAGGGCGCTCTTCCTTCCAAAACAGTGGTGTCAAAGGCACGCCAATCAGAAGTTGGTGGTTACCGGATCTCCACACATTCGGGTATCGTGGAATGTGCTTTTACGAGGTGATTCACTATGTTCTCAAGGGTTCTAATTGAACTTTTACATGTCTCTCAGCTGTAGTCAGCCGTTGCTTAAACGTTTCCCAAAAAGCGAGCAGCAGACAGCGACGCTGATTGAGCGATTGAGCCCATAAGTGAGCAAAGACTACGGGCTAAGTCAGGACGGCCTCCCAGCCCTCTTTCTCAGGCTGCTCATCTATACAAAGCTCACCATAACGACGCCAAGTTCTCACACACAGCAAATACATTCATGATAAATACTCGTCCGAAAGTGTCTCAGGCTGGAATTCAAAACGCCGATTGAACTCGACCTCGCGTTTTTAGTTGAGTAGACCGTACTTACGCGTCTAAAAAGAGCATTCCGTTATCCAGCGCTAGAAATTGAAAAGCCATGGTAAAGGTGACTCGAATAGACCTATGAAGGACAACAAGGAATGATAGGGGAAAGTGTAGAAATATGAAGGACCACAACTGGAAGCTTCTCAAGTCCAATTAATAGAATTCTGTAACATCAACTAGATCAATAATTCACTCAGGCCCTGTCCTTAATGATCAGCTGCCGGTGGATTCTTCCCTAGCAAGTAGCTGTTGGTCATGTGTGACTAACTCAGCATCATTGGCAGCTTTCTGAAAAACCGTTGATCAAGGGTTGACTAGAAATGAGTATAGAGTAAAAAATTCATTAGACGAAAGTTTGCCTGTCAAATACACATTCCGCGATAACCGAATAGCGGGGGCTCATGACCCCTGCGGAGCTCCCTCTATTTGGATAAAGAACAGAGTGGCGCCAGTGAGCAGGACAGGATTGCGTTGCAATGCGCGTGCAAACAAATCTGCGCTCCTTTTAGACCCTTCCTGACAGGCTTCACCATGACCGCTTGATGAGCTTGCTCTAGCTTCACAAGAAATCATAAGTTCCACCACAATGAGGCCTGTAAACCGAAACCAGTTATCAGGCGTTGTTTATCGACGGGAGAGGGGGGAGGCATTTTGGGCAGGGATAGTGGTTAGGAGTGTAGACTCATAATTTCACTCTGAGCCACGAGTTCGATCTCTGCCGAGGCAAAACCTGCCTTGCAAAATTGCAAAATGGGGGACGATACCAGCGTCAAGCCCAGGTTGACAGGGCCGGCTGATGGAGGAACCCGTCACAACAACCATGACAAGTCGCAATAGAATCAGTGTTAATGCTAGGACGTCACCGGAAGTGGCGCGCAGAAACCTCGCCCGAGTTCTGTGGTCAGTATGCGAGAGGCTACCGAGGGGTGAACGACCTCGGCCAAAGGAGCTAGTTCGAATTGGGACCCTGAACGTGGGGTCGCTCACCGGGAGGTCTCGTGAGGTTGCCGACCTCATGAGACGCAGGAATATCCAAGTCCTATGCCTGCAGGAAACGCGATGGAAGGGTGCGAAGGCCCGCGAGATCGGAGAAGGTGTCAAACTCTTCTAAAAAGGGGCAGATACCAAACGGAATGGCGTGGCCATAGTGGTGCAGAATACTCAGGGACTGCGCCCTCTACTGTGAACAGGATCAGTAACCGCATCATGGGAGTGAGAATGGACACGAAGGAGGGGTACTGGACAGTACTGACCGTGTATGCACCACAATCCGGTTGCTTTGAAGCCGAAAAAGATGAGTTCTACCTGACCCTGGACGAGGCCATAAGATCGGTTCCGGAAGAGGACTATCTCACCATAAGCTGGAGATCTGAATGGCCATGTAGGGGAGAGACAGAAGGGGTCTAGAAAGGGTGCACGGAGGTCAAGGAATAGGGACAAAGAACGCTGAGGGAGGACGAATCCTTGACCTAGCAACAGCCCACGACTTAGCAATCTGCAGCACCTTCTTCGCGAAAAGGAGGACCCAAAAGGTAACCTACAGCAGTGGAGGGAGACAAACGGAAATCGATCATGTCCTGGTCAGAAGATCGTCTCTCAGAACCGTCAAGGATATCAAGGTCTGCCTGGAGAAAGAGCTGGGCCCTCAGCACAGGCCTCTCCTGGCAGACATCGCCATAGATCTCCCAAGAAGACGAGGGTGAGAGCAGAGCGGAGAATTCGGTGGTCGAAAATGGGCAGGTAGAAAAGGATAGCCTCGGCCGAAGAATACTGGAGGCTGGGCTCCCAGACCCACATGGCGCAGTCCAGGACACCTCGACCTACGCAGCAGAGGTCATCCACATGTGTCAAGGGAGGTCCTGGAGACGCGAGGTGGTATCAGAGGAGACAAGGCAGCCTGGTTCTGGAAGGGGAAGTCTAGGGGACTGTCAAGCAGAAGAAGGAAGCGTGCAAACGGTGGCAGAGGACACGGACCCCAGAAGACTACGCTGCCTACAAGAGCTGCAAGCGACTCGCTAAGGCGGCCGTTGCGAAGGCCAAGAATACGGAATAAGACGCCCTGTACGACAAGCTGGAAGGCCGAGAAGGGGATAAGTTCGTCTTCCGCCTGGCTAAAGCTCGGCATCGCGCAGCTCAGGACATCAGGGTCGTAAAGACTGTGAAGAGTAGCAACGGGGCCATTCTCAGGAAACCAGCCGAAGTCAGGAAGAGGTGGGAAGAATACTTCGAGGAACTTCTGAACGAAGAATTCCCTCGCAAGGATAGCCCACAGATAGAGCGCCGGCAGGTCCCATCACTCCCTGGACGAAGGATGAAGTTCGCCGGGAGCTAGGGAGAATGAAAGCTGGGAAAGCACTGGGTCCAGACGGGGTACCGATAGAGGCATGGAAGGCCTTGGAGAGCATGGGGTGAGTTCTTCACGCACTCTTCAAACAACGTAACAGCTGAAGGAAGGATGCCGAATGCGTGGAGGAGCAGCACAGTCGTTCCCATCTTCAAACAGAAAGGGGACGCGACGGAGTGCTCCAACTACCGCGGGATCAAGCTGACTCCCATCATGAAGCTGTACGAGCGCTTGGTCAACACTAGGCTGAGGGAACTTGTCCCTATCTCGCAGGAACAGTTCGCTTCATGCCCGAGGAGGTCCACCACATGCCTTTCATCGATAGACAGCTGATGGAAAGGGACCGGAGAAAGCGGCAACCCTGCTACCTAGCCTTCCTGGACCTTGAGAAGGAATTCGACCGCCTGCCAAGGCCTGTACTCTGGAGAGCGCTCAGAGAACGTAACGTTCCGGAACACCTCATCTCCATAGTGAAGGACATGTACGATGGGCTAAAGCAGCTGTACGCACCCTCACGGCTTGACAAAGGAGGTAAACATTACGGTTGGGGTACACCAAGGGTCAGCCCTCAGCGCCGTTTTTCTTTCTCCTGACTCTAGATGTCATGGCAAAAGAACTCATGGAGGGACCACTGAAAACCATCCTCTACGCTGACGACATCGCCTTGATAGCGGACAGCAGGGAGGAACTTCAGGACAAGGTGCAGCGCTGGCAGGATGTGCTCGCTGCGAATGGACTCCGGCTGAACGTAAAGAAGACCAAGTTCCTAAGCTCCGAAGAGTGCGCTGAAGTCATCGTAGACCGCCATGGCGAGAGCATCGAAAGTTGAGGATTTCCAGTACCTGGGGAGCAACCTAGCAGCTGATGAGCGTGGACCAGGCGGTGACGGCCCGAATCAACGCAGCCTGGATGAAATGGAGGGAGTCCACTGGCATCCTGTGCGACCGGCGGTGCTCGAGAACGCTCAGGGGCAAGGTGTACCGGGCTGTGGTAAGGCCACAATGCTCTACGGCAGTGAGTGCTGGCCCATCTGCAAGAACCATGAAAGGCAGCTCCACTCAGCTGAAATGAGGATGCTGAGATGGGCCTGCGGCTGGACACGACTCGACAGAATCAGAAACGAGGACGTCAGAGCAGTCACACAGACGGCTCCTATCCAGCTGAAGGCACGAGAGCAGCGACTGCGATGGTACGGTCATGTACTGAGGTCCCGAAGACGCACGCCAATAAGGAAGGCATTGGAACTAGAGGTAGAGGGCAAGCGACCACGAGGAGCCCCAAAGAAAAGATGGAGGGACGTTAAGAGGGGCCTCACTGAAGTGAAAGCCACAGCAGAAGATGCAGTGGATCGGTACAAGTGGCGGCGCGTAATAAGAACAGCGGACCCTGCGACGGCGCGGGACTAACGCTAGGGAGAAGAAGAAGAAGAGAGGGGGGAGGGCATTTTGTAGTACCACTGCTTCCCTAGTTCCGGTTTATAAATCTCACTCTGGTAATACTTGTGAACGCTTGTGAAGCTTCAGCAAGATCGTCTAGCCGCCATCCTAGAACGTGTCAACTCGAGAAAAGGCTACCTGGATAGGTCGTCACATCCATGGGAAGCAGAATGCCCCCCCCCTATCGATAAACTGCGCCCAGTCATCACATTAATTATCTTGTAAATCCCTAATTCCTTCAGTTGTTCAGGAGAGAAAGGGCATAATATCTATTGAATCTGCTTGAGCCTCTAATCGATGAGAACTCTGGGTAGACCTAGAGCATTTGGCTTACAGTGTTCACCATACTCTATCATGCTGCGAAGAGAATACTTCAATGGCCCATGTGTAAGTGATGAGCTCATACGAATTGAGCTCGGGGCAGAATGCAGAACTGGCCTGCTCATTTCGCTGTGTCGAGGTAAACTGGCCAGACAGCAGTGTAGAATGTTCAGAAATCTAGGCGCAGTTCAGCGATAGGGGGATGGGGAGGGGGGAATTTTCATTGCTTCACTATTTCCGGTTCACAAGTCTCACACTGGTGAATCCTGTGTATTCTTGTGAAACTGGAACAAGCTCGTCGAACCACTGGGTAAATGTCATCAGTGTGGTATTGTGGTATTTTCCTGCTTTTTAATGGTATTCCATTCATACATGTGTTTACAAGAGTTGACAGGTATTCTACACAGGATTTGACAAGTGGTCTCTACAAATTGCAGCTGGTATCATTTCGTGGCTTCACAAGGTTGCGCAGGTCTCTAGCTCTATACGTCAGTGGGAGGTGGCTTCACCCCCGTAGTCGAAGTGCGCCGAAATCTGGCATGTATACGTGACAAGTGGGGGTGCGGTCGTGAAGTGGCAGAGTATGAAAGCAATCTATGATAGTGCAACCAAAAAAACGCTTGTTCAGAAACCGCGTTCGAAAAACATGACAACTGAGCATCCTTCCACGCCTGGCTTGATGATAAAATTTCGGGAGATCAAGTAGGTCCCTATTACAGGACAACTGAGGGGGGCCCATTTATTTGAAATTTCACACAACCCTATGCTGTTGTGCCCTGAGCTGCACTTCTGTACAGTGTATACGAAAGTTGAGCGTGCGGTTGCGATGCGGCAGAAAGCAACTCACGTTACCATGCCAGAACTTGTGCGTCGCTGGTGTATAAATCGTGTGTGACCCTTCGTGATTTTCAGAACCTTTTCCTTTTTTTCCAAAGTATCGATTAGATCTTTGATCTGTATACATCATAGAACACATTTCTCATAATCCACTATTTGAATGATGCCAAAATAGACAAAAAACATGACAATGGGGAAAAAACCAACATAGGCGAAACGCGATGATGACAATGGGGTGTGTGTGAAACGCTTTGTCAAAATGATTTATATATTTATTTTGACTAGGTTTGAACTTGGTGAACTGGACCATGGAATGCATTCACAATATTGCAAGGATCATAAAGTCAGAACCGAAAATGTTATAAGCCATTTATCGCGCTCGCTTGCATCAGTCAGCTGTGATGTCCAGTGCCGTGTTGGCTTGCATCAGTCAGCTGTGATGTCCAGGTGCCGTGTTGTTTGTTTTCTCATATATTTATTCAAAGCTAGGGAGTGCGCTTTTCAAATACTGGAAAACAAATTTCGAATTGCAATTGAGAGAAGTGAAATAATACCCTGTACTTTTTTTCTTTACAATACCGTGAACTGCTTTTTTGATGCGAAGGAGTAGGAAGTTGTCAGGGTCGTTCAAATCACCATATATGTAAGCTGCTGTCGCGACCGACACTGTAACCAAAATCCACATGTCCTATTTCTGTGCAACAAAGGAAGTCTTAAGGATTCCCTCGTTCCACTGCTACATGTAGGAAAAGTCGGACGTTGGGATCACAGGGGCCTGTAAAAGCCCAAGTGGGTCTGACATGTATGGAATGGATAGCAGTAGCGAATATAACTAAGGATTAGCAAAAATCATGCATAGTGATTTGAGAAAAAAAACTTGAATGTATCAAATTATCCAAGTCTGCATCAGGTCTGTTCAGAACACGGTACCAGAAGTGAAAAAAAATCAGTAATACCAATTGCATGTGAAATATATGTAAAATATCGAACACGTACAGGTAGGTAGGTACCGGCTGCCTTCGTGGAAACAGCAAGCAAGATGTGCGCGTAAGTATACTACTGAGGAGGTAAAGAACATGAAGCGCCTTGTTTTTTTGCGTATGCATTTCATTGTCGCATTAGTCCGACCTCAAACTCCCCCTAGATAGACATTTCGAAAGTGATCTGCTTGACAGTCAGAGTTGAAACGGAGGTGTGATATGTGATATTTCATGCAATGTCGGCAATCAGTACATCCGGAAGGTTGACTTTCTTGAGCGCATTTTCAAATTGCTTTCAGTCGGTAATTGCATGAAAATGTTGAGGTAGAGACACTAGCCATTTAGTCGTACGGAGAATGAAACAATTGGTTGTTTAGTCTTGCTGCCATCTGCCCATTTTGTGATTGTAGGTTTGAAATGTATTTCTGTTAAAGAGGAGATTGCCGGCGGGCATACAGCCCACCAGCCAGTCCAAGAGGACATGCTAGAATAAACGGGTAGAAGAGATAAGCTATCGTATCGTAGCGTATGAATGATATAGGAGAGACTAGCCGTGGGAGTGAGTTCACTTCTTCGTGTGTGTCCGCTCTCCGCTGGTGGCCTACCCGCCTCGCCCTTCCCAGTCACCGTCGACCCCGGTAAGTACCCTATTCTCTTTCCATTTCAGGTCGAGGCCAAGACGAATCTTGGCGAATCAAGCGCTAGTGATTTGTTTTTTCCTTTGTGGTATAAGTGTTCGTTGTTTTCCTAATAAACTGTTGTGTTACGTATCCTTTTGATCACAGAAGTAACCGTTCGTAGGAGTCACACTACCTTAACTTTTCTTCATTTCCATTTTTTGTCCATTTGTTGGCCGACAAACCCAGTATCTTGACGGCTTTATTCAAAGTTTACCTCTCAGAGTCTTAAAAGCTAGCATTAAATCAGCTTGATACGTCTGTACAACAAGGTTTTCAATTTTAGTTCGTTAAGGCGTGCTCGATAAGAGTGCAGGGCTTGCGGGTAATCATTGTTGGGATATGCACGGTAGTACAAAGCTCTTATGAATGTTCTTTGCACATTCTCGGTTTTTTGGATTTCTTGTGGTTCTTTGCACATTCTCGGTTTTTTGGATAACTCTTTCCTACGAAAGACTCCAGATGGGGTTGCAGCACTCGTTTAGTGGGAGAACATATTTCCGATAGATTTTGGTCCACAATGAAATGTCGGAGATATGAATATTTCTGAACAGGATATGTATCATCTTGAGAGCCTTGAGTGATATTATATTGACATGGAATGACTACTTCAGATCTTTTGTGAGATTGATACCTGAATCTTTACATTGCTCAACCGCTCTAAAACTGTGCTGTCAGGAAATTGAACCTCCAACGAGGACACCCAAGTGATCCAAGTGAGAATATATGGGTCTTTTGTGTATTTATCTTAAGTCCCCACTCTTAGCACCATTGCTGCATGTAATAAATAGCATCGTTTAAAAGGCAATGTTTTGTTCACACTCTTCGTAGGCAATTGAGACTTTTACGTCATCAGCGTTATGCAGCAACATTAAGTCTACTGTCATGTTTGATGGTCTTCACAAGGTCATTTGGATAAATAAGGAATAAGAGAGGGGAAAGAGATCCTCCTCGAGGTACGCCGGACGGGCAGTTTCGAGCACCGGATATATAGCCAACAAAGTGTATATTCATTTCCCAGTTTGCAAGGTAGGATTTGAACCATTGGAGTATGATTCCACTGACTTCAACACTTAGTTTAATCAAAAGGCGGCTCCTGCATACGGTATCGGAGGCTTTGGTTCAGTCGACTTTCTGATGATGAGGAACAAACAACATGGGTGAGAACAGGTGCCATCGGGACAGGGGTCAGGGTCGGGTCTGATTAGGGTGTTTTTTCTTTGTTCTCCTCTATTAAAGTAATAGCGAGTATGGTCGAAGATGATGTGGGGCGCCACATTCCACGTTCCCGATGTGTTTGAGAGGTCAGGTGTTAGACCGACCACCGCCAGTTCCAACCAAGCTTTCCATACCTCAGGGGCCGGTTCTCACATTGACTTGTGCATAGTGTGATCCCTTTGAGTTATTGCGAATGTTAAATGCTCAAAAGTCACTGAAAATCATAGCGAACATAATGCGTGGCGCACTGCATAAAGGGATTCATGGATGTGGGACGAAAAACAAGAGGATCGTTGTTTATCGTACCGTCGCAAGCGGCGTGTCAGCGGCGATGCGCGGTGAGTTTTCGATGTGTCGGAGTGTTGCTGGCTTCCAGGGGGGTTGAGGGTTTCCACCACCACTAGACGCCGTGCACTGGCACTGTTTTCGGGTTTGTAGAGACGATTGTAAGAATGCAGTAGTGCTACATTGTTGGAACCATTTGTTCTAATTTTCAGATCGTCTAGTAGAGAAGTCTGAGCATAGAAACATTTCGAATTAATGCATCTTCAGATATGCTGACTTTTCGCATCCATGTCTGAGCTAAGCCTTCGAGTGCTCAAGCCGAACCGATTGATTGAGACACGGCAATGATCTACCGCTTCCAAAAGCGACTCCGATCGGACATCGATGACGGGCACTGGAACCACCACTCATTCGGCACCCCTGTCCCCTTCGATCTTAAAAGATGCCCAGTGAGACACGGCAATGACCTACCGGTTCCATAAACGACTCCGATCGAATATCGATGACGGGCACTGGAACCACCACTCATTCGGCAGCCCTGTCCCCTTCGATCTTGAAAGCTGCCCAGTGAGACACGGCAATGACCTACCGGTTCCATAAACGACTCCGATCGAATATCGATGACGGGCACTGGAACCACCACTCATTCGGCAGCCCTGTCCCCTTCGATCTTGAAAGCTGCCCAGTGAGACACGGCAATGACCTACCGGTTCCATAAACGACTCCGATCGAATATCGATGACGGGCACTGGAACCACCACTCATTCGGCAACCCTGTCTTCCTCGATCTTAGGAGCTGCTTGGTTCCGCCAAACCGATCTAGCTCCCACCTTAAAGGCAAAGCTCCAAGCGAGCCTGCTTACTGCCTTTCTCGACATTTCTCTTCCGTTCCTTCAGTTGTACTCCTTTTCTCCAACATTTCTCCTTGATTGTATTTAGATAGCCATCTCTACATCTCCCTCTTTACGATGAATGTTCTTCTTAATTGTACTTTCACTTATGAGAAGTCATCGACCGATATTCAATTGGAATGATGCAGATGACCGACGGGATGAATTGCTCGTGCCAAATGATGATCGTGACATGGCAGTGATCTACCTTCAGGTCAGGGCACAAGACTGCAGAAGGTCAGCTCTTCGCCAAAGAAATCGAAATTGCATTTCCTACAGCAGATTGAGTATGCTGGTGCGGCTGGTCGCTAATGGACGGTGGTGATCGCTACCGAAAGTATGAAGTACCTTATGGAGGTAGAATAAAGTCGCTGTAGTGTAAGCAAGTCGCATCACTGATGCTCACGCGCACTACCTATCCCACACAGGTACAATCCTTGACACTGCAGACGCCTAGGCGTTCCAGAGAGGCCGAAATTGGCGTCTCGTTAGCCATTTCCACTAATTGTAGACGCCTGTCAGCCTCCTCAGTCAGTGCAGAACCGGTTGGCGTCGTCTCCTGACATGTCCCGGCGTCCGTAGCGAATAAGACTGTGTGAAATTTCTCAAAAGTTCATGCCGGACAGTGTTCATACCTTGCACATTGGAGAACCGCGAATCCTGCCGTAAGGTTGAACAAAAACGAACCGCAAATTCTTCTTTTCTTCAGAATATAGAAATCAGAATAAGCCATATCAGATCAGGGTGGCAGAATCCTTTTGCCGAGTCATATGACGTGGATCCTCGCGAATCATACGCGTGGATCCTCGCGAATTATAACTGAAGAAGAAAGCATAGGCAAAGATGTGATCCAATAGGTGGGGAGGTATACAGCGCAAGTGAAACGAGAGAAACCGAGAAAGTCAGCGACCGGAAAAAATTGTCACGAAAAGAAACAAAGTGAAAGCAAGTGAAGGCCTGCAAGAGAAGAATCAAGACGAAGAATGGAGACCTACGGGACCGGAGCAGGGTTGTCCGCTAATCAATCAACCAGCCACCCTTATCCATCCCGCCACCTACCCTTTCCCGCCACATGGACTTTGGTCAGTCCAGTTGAACCCGCGAGGTCGAAATCGATGCTCTGACCAAAGTCCACATGAGCTGTCGGGGCTGTGAAAAAATCAAAGTGGAGTCGAATGGAGGCCTCGATAGAAATTTTCCCGAGTTTCCCAGAGTTTTCTGGTTCTCTGTTGACTTTTCGAGACTTTTTGTAAAGTCTTCCCGCTGCTGAATTTTCGAGGGCGAAGTCGTCCAGGATGAAGAAATGGGGAGAGCTAGTGACACCGCCATTTCACACATCAACGGTGAACGGTGAGAACGTCATCCGAATAAAAAAGGGCAAAACGTCATCCAACTTGAAGTACTGGCCTTTTAATGCAGTTCTCGCGCTCAATCAATTCAAAGGCGTCCCTCCTTGTAGTGGTCTGGTCCGCAGTCTCTAAGATTATCCCTTTTTCACGACTCCATAAGCATGGGGTGAGGCGAAGAACAGGTCAGTGGGCGCTGTTTGGCGAGGGCGGGGGGGGGGTATTTGCACTTTGACTTTCCATCGACGTGTTGATCCATCTAGACAGCCTCTTCTCGAGTTGACAGGTGTGATCATGATAGCTTGACGAGCTTGCTCCAGCTTCACAAGAGTTTACATGTTTCACCAGAGGGAGGATTGTACCAGAATTGGTGGATCGACGAAAGTGCAAATTGCCCTCCCCCCGTCAGCAAACTGTGCCAGGTTAGTGAGTTAGAGGCGACAGGATATCGTTTCGCTGGCATAAAACGAGGAGGTCTGAAGACTCGTACAGCGAAGCTGCCAGTGGGAGGCCTCACGGTGCTCGCCATGATTTTTATGCTCTCTCTCCGGAGTGTTACGTTGCGACTATTGGTTGCATATGGAAGCCACCGTCCACAATATGCAGTCGCAGGGCTTGTCTTTGGGTTCCTTCATCGATCGAGACCCTTCCACTGCAGGGTTCAGACAAAAGCCCTCATACCCGTTACGAGAATCCCATTTCTGCACGAAGAGGTCGTTGAATCCTGAGGGCCGGTAAAGGCTTACAGAAAATAGCTCTTACAGGAGATACAAAACACCTCGAAAACGAACCTTCTTCCTCCCAAATTGACTTTGTCGGTCTAAATTACAGTTTAAAAATGAAAAGATAGAATAAAAAGTAGAGAAAAATGAAAGGAAAACACTGCCATGGAGGTCGGACCGAAAGGAAGACGCCGACCCAGCACGAGTGGTGGTTATCGACCTTTCTCGTAGCTGATCTACACCAATCACCCACAGGGGTTCCATTTGAGGCTCTTATTCGACCTCGGCATCCCAAAACGTATTTCAAACATTCACCCAATGAGCTTCCTTAAGTGGAGATGTCCTCTGAATGTCCCATCCCCCACCAACTGATGTAGATATGGTGTCGTGGAAAGTTGCACTCCTTCCGAGGTCAAATGCTGGATCGAATTTCGCCCAGGTTGAGCCTTTCGTTTTATTGGTGTTATTGATCGTAAACTCTTGTGGGTGGTTAAAAACACTGACGTTTATGATTCAGTCACAAGGGAGAACGACTCGTGTCCTGGGTTGAGGAAAATTTTCAAAACAAAATACGAGCGCCCACTCGAAATTTTCTGCGCTGGTACACCCCCCCCCTCCCCACTGCATCTACCGCTCCTGAAATTTTCTCAGCCTCCTGCCATGTGTCACTTTTCCGTCTCTCCCTCACCGAAAAATTGTCGTCACGCAGAGGGCGGAGGGGGGGGGGTATAATATATAGTGCACTTTTAGCAGGTGAAAAGAGAAACCATCACCGTACCGAAAAAAAGTCAGCACGCGGAAACATTTTTCCTGAGGGCTGATACGACCCCTCCCCTCTATCTATCAATTACAACTCCCTAGATTAGTATCCCAACGTACAGCATGCCAACGTGGGAAGTGTTTCTACAGTACTGGATGGACAAGCACAAATGGTTTGAAGGGCGAAATGAACGCAGAAACGCCGTGTGCAGCATTACAGGGGGGGGCAAAAAAAGTCACTTTTCTTCCTTGACATTTGAGGCGTTATAAGTTACACTTTATCAAGTCCTGATCGGACAATTCTATCACCGTATTAAAGAGCAGATTACCTCTACTTCGCTGCAGACGGTTGGGCGTGTCAGTCAGTATGAGTGTGTCACCCTCTTTGATGCTCTGCCTTCTTGTTGAAACGGGCATGAAACAAAAAGCAGTAGAAAACAAGTAATACGAAAGGTATGATACAGTTATTGTCATTTGCTCGCTTGAACAACTCGTGGAGAACGAGTTCGGCACAGTGCCAAACGCAGCCGCACGAACACGCCCAACCGTCCGCAATGAACTACACTATACATACTATCACGATACTCCGCCATTAATCGTTGATCCAGGGAGAAATGTTCGAATCATGATGCACCAAACCCCTCTCGATCAGAAGCAAGCAATCGATTAATCGATTCACAAAAATCGATTTCGACCACTCATCGATCCAAGTTGTTAGTCATTTGAAACTGATTAATGCTTGCCAATGTCAAACAGCACCGATTAATAAAAACTTTCTCAAAATCTCTGTGAGTGGGGAGAGGACACAGACGTGTATACAGACAAGATTCTATTGATTAGGCACGACATATGGGACGGGGGAGGTCCTTAATGGAATCTTCTGGGCTAGAAATCCTATGTACAAGGCAGTACCGCTTATTAGTTGACTCGGGGTAGTTATGTTCAAGGTAGAAAGCGCCAAAAACCGCTAATTGGGCTTTTATGGGTGAAGGTCAGTGAGAACTTACCACCAGGCACCTTCCGCAGATGCTAGGTCTATGCCTACAGTTTCCTAGTCGTTGACGCTGCCCAATGCTCTGAACGCTAGTGGACGCTGACAGACGCTGGTAGACGCTATCGGTCGCTGGTGGGGGCTGCCGCAAAGTTTGAACGCCGCCATACACACACTTATGGACGGGTATGTGACAAGACTATCACAATATGCTCCGCTGGGCGTGGAGAAATGCATGCAGAAGGCGAACGCCTCAGCTAGATATTAATTTGCCCGGAAAGTTCTCAGAGTTTTGTGTTACCATTTTTTGTACATTCATTGCTGATTAAAAACTCATTCTTCCTTGTGTCTCAGTAGTACATCCTGAAGAGAGTTCTTTGCGCTATCTGATGGTATAATTGCCGTTTCACCATTGCTTGATAAACCCCCTTCTCTCAAGACTTTTTAAAGCTTGTCGAAAGAACAACTTCGGACGATATTGTTCTTCAACTACAAATTGGGTCAATTCGCAGCCGAGACAGCTCGAGAAATTAGCCAGGTGTGGGGGTCCAATAGTGCTAGAAAAAGCACTGTGCGGCAATGGTTCAACAAATTTCGCTCTGGAGATTTCAGCCTTGAAGATGAACCTCGTGGCGGTCGACCTAGAGCAATATCTGACGAGTATTTGAAGGCGTTTCTGGAGGCTGACCCATCCCAAACAGTTCGAGAGATTGCAGAAAAGCTAGGCGTTGGGAAATCCAGTGTTGCAGATGGACCGAAACGCATTGGAAAGGTGAAAAAAACTCGATAAGTGGGTGCCTAACAAGTGAGTGACCGGCAGAAATTGGCACGTCTTGAGGTTTCCTCTTCACTGCTTTTGCGCAACAGAAACGACCCGTTTTGTCACTTGTGATGAAAAGTGGATCATGTATGATAACAGGAGACGTTATGGACACTGACTGGATGCCAACGAACCACCGAGGCAATTTAAAGCCGAATCTTCACCAAAAAAAGGATGGTCACAGTGTGGTAGTCATCGGCTAGTGTGATCCACTATAACTTTTTATCAACAGGCCAAACCATCACAGCAGAACCCTACTGTGAAGGAATCGACGAAATGTACCGAAAATCTTGTCAGCTGAGCCAACATTTATCAAAAGAAAGGGTCCAATTCTTCTGCATGACAACGCCCACCCACACGTTTCACAAGTCACTATCCATAAATTGAACGAATTGGAGGTTGAAGGTCTAGAACCTCACCCTCCATATTCTCCTGACCTTTCACCAACCGACTATTACCTTTTCAAACATTTTCAGAACTTCCTTGCTGGAAAATACTTCATCAATCAGGACCAGGCAAAAAAGGCCTACATGGACTTCGTGGTTTCTCTCCCACCCAGTTTTTTTCTTTGATATCGAACGGTGTCACATTAGCAAAAGTGTGCTGATTCAAACGGTGCCTGTTTCGATTAAATCCAATGAGTATTAAGAAAGTTATGATCGTTTGAAGTGAAACGCTCAAAACGCTGAGAACTCTCCGGACAACCTAATAGTATCGGCATGGAGTCGTGCCTCTTACTGAATTCTTAAATTTCGCTGCCCCTCTTGACAAATTGATACATTTCAACAATGAGTGTGTCGATTTGACGCCACGCGCGACGACGCGGTGAAGTCGACTGTCTTGCCCGTCTCATGGATGGATAAGTAGAACTAGCTCGACGGCAGGAAGACATCTCAAAATGAGTCCCGGTTGTTGACTTTTTCGCGACTTTTTCCTTTTTCGCATGGGTTATATACCCTTATCTTCCCCCACTCCCCGGCTCGATAGATTAATTCTGGGAAAAAGTAGGACAATTCTAGGGCAACTTCAGATTGATAGGAAGTTGGGAAGATCTAGTAAAGTGGTAAGTAGGATAAAGAAGTGGTGGATCGTATTTTCCTCGCGTTTATCCCATTTCCATGTGCTATATACCCAACCACCCCCTCCCTCGCTAGGGGGGGGGGTAGTCGTACGGACTCGACCAAAATCTTCAACTAATGTCTTAGACACCAGGTACTAAAATTCGCATAGTACACAGCATAGATGTACAGCGGACACCTCCACACACTTCACTGTCACTTAGGTCGGAGGCGGGGCGTGCGGATAATCCTTTGTAGGCTGGGGGTAGGGATCGCACCAAGCCTCTATTTTGACGTGATGCGTACCCCTATCCTGAACCTTGACCCACGAGGCAGGGTCGACTGCACTGAAAAATTCCTTAAGGAAGGTCGAGGACCTAAGGAAACAACTGCAAAACTGAGTGAGTAGAAATGCATGGGTTTCTTTGGGGGGGGGGGTGGGGTTCTATGGGTAGGACGAGGTGGTTAGTGGCGGAGGGCGCATGACTTACAAGGAAGGGATGGTAGGTCGAAGTGACCATTTGAAATGAGATGCATACTGACTGAAGGGACTTTGGACGGGGATTATGGAAATCCGTCTTCCATATCTGCTGCGGACCTCAAATAGTGGCATTCAATACGAATTGGCGTCGTGAGGCATCACCACTCGGAGCAGCGTGGCCGATTGGATACGTCGCAGGTCTCGCGGCCACATTGCCGAGGGTTTGGATCCTTGAGACGTTTCCCGTTTTGCATGAATTCTGCAATGGTCTCTATGCATTAGAAAGCATTTTTGCATAACTCTTGCTCGAGAATGCCGCCAAAGAGTGTTTCTGAACGAATGGAGCCATTGTGGACGATTCCATGCCAAACATTCCTTGGGCATCTATTAGGTTGGAGGAAAAGTTCTGTCACATTTTTTCAAATTGGACTTTCTTTTTACAGAGAGGCTACAAGATCAAAATTATACAGCAATGTTATTGAGAGATCCTTGCCAGATTTTGGACAGTTCGTGGATGCCATTGCTTAACAATGCGCGGCGGCGCGATACAAAGTTGGACATCATCTCAACATTGACTTGGGCTCAAGTCGTGGAGGTTTTCTCGGCTGTATAACAGTTGAATATGGGAGGCGACTAGCAGTCAGAAAGAACAATGTCTGGACTACACCGGTGCAAGGTTAGAGCCATCCAGCTCTATTGCATGAAGTACGGCTCGAACTTTTTTTGAAGGGGTGTGCTGCACCAGCACGTTGAAGACGGACTGTGCCAATGGATTTTGCCCTCTGCTTGACAATTCGCTTCAGATCTCGTAGCTGCCTTGGGTACGGATTGACCGAGGAGGCAGCTTCTTCATCCAGTAGTTTCCCGACCCACCGCTATCTAAAGCTGACTTTACAGGTACTGCCGAACCTTACTTCGTCATTCGAAACGTAGGCTCCCGCTCTGAAGAGCTAGCATCGTGAAGATTGTCTGATGACTGTAGACATTGTCCTTGTGCAGCTCCTTTATTTCGGCGTCGACAGCTGCCATGCTGGCGCCAGGGTGGTAGAAGAAATAATTTGAGGAAGCGCTTGAAGGGGTCGGTGCTGAAGGTAGCGGATAACATTCTTGTCCATAAGGCAGAATAAGAATGAGCAGGAGCCGAGCCAGTGACACTAAAAGAAAGATCAATCCTTAATGCATAAATGCTCATATTACCGGTTAGCCCTCTTCAGGTAATCGGTGAATACTTGGGTTCAAAAAAGTATGACAGAACTTTCCCGCCAACTTAATATTTACCTTATCTGCCCCAATCATGCGGAATCGAGCCAGTTTTTGACCGAGTTTTTTCTCCGTGGACTCAGCCCGGATGTTGTCTGCTGGGGTAGTTTAACCTCCTGAATACGAATAACACATCCGCTTGGCCGAAAATCTCTTGGTGACCGCGCTACGGTCACTGGTGATTTGGGGTATCCTGGCGCCTGCGCCTGTGGCGTGAGAGCCAGGAGGTTTTGACCCGAGCGGATGTGACATTCGTATTCAGGAGCTCGAACTACTCCTGAAACAATTGTTTAGCCATTTCTGCACACAAAAATAAAAGTCGGTCAAAACTGACCAGATTTTCGATGATCGGGTTGGGCTGTAAAGCGTAAACAGTGCCCATTCTTGGATTGTATTTCTTGATTTCTTCGTTATTGCTTCACGGAGCTGATTTTTGTACAAAAGCTCCAACGAACGCGCTTGCCTTGGAGAATGGCTCCATTCTCCGAACGACTGGCTGGATCCGAAACCACACGGAGTTGTGCTCAAAGATGAATATCCTTGGGAAGGCTTTCCCACGACGTGGCTTTGACGTGGCAATCTTGCGCAGATCAGAATGGTGGAAACCTTCAATCATCACTCCCATAGGGTTGACAGATGTTCTATCCTAAAGTGGTGCTTTCGCACATGCTGGAAATCTGTTACCAATTCAATAGCCAAGAATGTTCTGCATGGAACTGTTCACAATGGCCCCATTAGTTCAGAAACATTCTTTGGCGGCATTCTCGAGCACGAGAGTTATGCAAAAATGCTTTCTAATGCATAGAGACCATTGTAGAAACAATGAAAAACACAAACGTGTCCAGCATCCAAACCCTCGACAATCTGACTGCGAGACCTGCAACGTATCCGATTAGCCACGCTGCTTCCAGCGATGGGGCCTCACGAGGCTAATTCCTATGGAATGCCGCTATGCTCCACCTATAAAGGCCCCGTAACTTTGTTCTTTGAGGTCCGCAGCAGATATGGAAGACGGTTTCGTAATCCCCGTCCAAAGACCCCAGTCGGTATACATCTTATTTCATATGGCCACTTCGACCTACCATCCTTCTCCTGTTAGTAGTGTTTGGCCTGCCTCACAGGTGCTACACCAGTTCGGAAAATCAGAGTCTTCTACGGGGTCCCGCAAGTTACACAAAGAGTCAGATTGCATTCAAAATTCCCCTCGATGCTCAAGAATGTAAAAAAGACGACCCTCACCAGAAAACAACTGCATCATCCTTTCAATCTTTATTGTTGGTTGCGTATTCTCAGTGATGGCAAGCAAATATAGCCGCAATCAGTCGGGGCGGGCGTTAGGAAGCGTAGAATGAGCCCGCCCCGACTGCCTTTCCTACCAATGGTGATTGGTTAGCGATTGACTCAGGTAGAAAACAACCAGTGAAAGAAAGGGCACGGGTGCGTTCGTTCCACGTTTTCTAACACCGTCCCGACTGATTGCAACGATATCAGTGGTACCTTATTCTATAAATAGATCTTTGTAAATTTTGATGACCTGCAATGAACAAAATTCAGCGCTGTTCGGCTTGGAGGGGGCATTGCATATCCCACATCCTCTAGGTCCTTTAGTCAGATCATGTTCAACGATACATCTTACCAAGGTGACTTGTGAACTCCTGTGAATCTGTGAAACGGCGTGAATGAGCCACTTTAGTCACAAGAACAAGGTGTTATGTATATACTTAGCAGAGTACCACTTTGTGCTCCCCCCCCCAAACCGAACTGCGCACATATACTTACGTAGGTCGGAATTTCCCGTTTTTTCCCGAAATTTCAGGTGTGATGTTAGATTCCGAAGCGTGCTCAATGTTTCGTTAACAGACAGCATGGTTATGTGCGAAATGGCGGTGTGAGTACAACCCCCCCCCCTCGAAGAAGGTCCAGTTTAGACCCCCCTTTCCTTGCTCTAACTGACAACCAGATGCTACAATACCGCCTAATTTTTGCCAATCGACGGTTTGCGACGGATTAATCCGTCGCAAACCGTCGCATTGCCATAACTTCCGTAGTAGTGGTGAAATGATCTGAAAATTGAACAGTCGATAGCCGTGGTGCTCATTACGAATCTAGCTGGTACAAACTTCTAAATTTTCCTAATATTTCTAGCTGATTCTAAGGGAAAACCACTTTGAGTCTCGCAGTCCACCTAGGGTGTTACCTGCGTGATCATGGCCATGCTCGTTAACCTCCACTTGGACCATGATCTTGAATCAAAGGTTTTCAAAGACAGAACTACCGACATATTGGAAACTGCATGATTCGTGATCATTTCGGTATCACCATGATAGGGTTTCATGTGAAGTTAGGTGAAATGTCAGGATTTAAAAGATCACTTTGAGTTCAATGCTTCTTTACAGTCTAGCATTCGAGGAAAACGGGGACTGTTAAGCCATTCAGAACACAAAGGTAAACAACGCCCAGTTGTTCGAAAAAAGCAAAAAAGCCAGTCCGCGTTTTTTCGCTTTTTTTTTTGCTATACGTTTCTGTGAACTTTTTTTATGTAGAACTTACGCTGTTAGACTCAGCTCGTCGAGTTCTATAAGATGACTGTCCAAAAACTGAAAAAAGTCGCATACGAATTCCGCTTTCCCATCTGAGTACCTGAGGGCACTCGTTAGCGATCGAGTCTCGATATAACTGTACAGGGGCAATCGTTCAAAGTCAGAGCTTTCGAGAGTGAAATGACGCACTGTGTCGCGCTTACGAAGGTGATTATGAACTAGGTAGTTGTATTTTTCAAGTGATGCTGATCATACGGTCCCATTTTTTCTTCAAACAAAGATGGTTTCATCTCGACGTCACTTTTGACCGAATCGCTTTTTCAGTTCTATAAATCTCGGCATTGGTCACTGAGGACCACACGAACACACGGGCTAATGTGTGGAGCGGTGTTTTTTCCAACATTCACAAAATTCAATTATGAAGTTCGAAAATGCGGATTTTCTTAGCTGCATGAATTGGGCACTTCGTGCTTATTATATATTATTGCGGCAAGTACGCGATTTTGAGCGTTTCCAAACACGATTTTCAAGCGCTCTGAGCTTGGCTCCATGGTCCATAAAAGACTGCGTACAAAAACTCTTGTGGTTTGAACAACTTGGTGGGAAACGGCGGGCATATTTTAGGTAGTTGTAGTTATCGGATGCCCACTTCAAGACTTCTTTCCAAAGCGAAATCACGTGTTTTTCATAATAGAAAATCCCAGTCAAAGTAACACCATCTCGAATCCGTGAAAAGGTGCCACCTACCATATGAAATACACCTCATGGAGCGTCCTATGACTTTTTCAGTTTTCCCTCGCTTTATACGATCAAAACGGACCTCCTAAGTAGTTATTCCCACGAGGTTGTCAGGCATAGTATATGATCAGTCCCACTAATGTTCAAGTTGCCTTTTTAGTCTCTTCTGTTCTTGCCTATTTTGCAGAACAGATCCATTAGAACTGCCGTTGTCAAAAATTTTCCATATTTTAAATTCCACATTTTCACCGTTTTAGGACGGACATCCTGCTTTCCTGAATGTGGGTAGGGTTTCTCCAAATAGAATTATGGCAAGCATTTCGCAGATTAGTTTTGTATTGGAATCCACTTCATTCAAATTGGTTGTAAAATCTCATGCACACTCGGCTCGTAATCTGTTGATGATGTGCAAGAAAGGTCCCTAGGTAGTGAGCGCAGGTACCGCCGAAGTCGGCAGCTGCGATCGGATGGAGGCCTTTGTAAAAACAATGGAGATAGCAACCGAATTGATATACTGCTGTGTGGCATGTAAATAGTAGCTACCCAGGGTAACAAACGCAAAACTAGCGATTTCTGGAAATTCAAAACTGTTCAAACACTTAACGTTTCTATAGTCTTCAAGTAAAGGAACTCGGCTGAAAATCTTACAATCTTACGCATCATGGAGAGTGACTAAGAAAACGAACATTATTCAATGGTGAAGGGATTTATAATTCAAAGAATTCAATTTTCATCAAAATTTTTGAAATTTTGATAAAAATTGGAATTAAAATATGGAAAATTTTTTGACAACGGCAGTTCTAATGGATCTGTTCTGCAAAATAGTGAACAGAAGAGACCAGAATGGCAATTGACATTAGTGGGACTGATCAATACTATGCCCTGACACCTCGGTGGGATAACTACTTAGGAGGTCGATTGATCGTAGAAAGCCGGGGAAAACTGAGAAAGGTCATAGGAAGCTCCATGAGGTAATTTTCATACGGGTAGGTGGCACTTTTCACGGGGATTCGAATGGTGTTACTTTGACTGGGATTTTCCTATTATGAAAAACACGTGATTTCGCTTTGGAAAGAAGTCTTGAAGTTGGCATCCGATAACTACAACTATTCTAAAATATGCCACCGTTTCCCACCAAGTTGTTCCAAACCACAAGAGGTTTTGTACGCAGCTTTTTTATGGGACCTATGGAGCCACTCAGAGCGCTGAAAATCGTGTTTGGAAACGCTCAAAATCGCGTACTTGCCGTAATATCGCACGAAGTGCTCAATTCATGCAGCTAAGAAATCCTCATTTTCGACTTCATAATTGAATTTTGTGAATGTTGGGAAAAACACCGCTCCACACATTAGGCCCGTTGTGTTCGTGTGGTCCTCAGTGGACCAATGCTCGAGATTTATAGAACTGAAAAAGCGATCTCGTTCAAAAGTGACGTCGAGTGAAACCTCTTTGTTTGAAGAAAAAATGGGACCGTTATGATCAGCATCACTTGAAAAATACAACTACCTAGTTCATAATCACTTCGTACGCGACACAGTGCGTCATTTCATCTCCGAAAGGCTTGACTTTGAACGATTGCCCTCTGGTTACAGTTATATCGAGACTCGATCGCTAACGAGTGTCCTCAGGTACTACGATGGAAAGCGGAATTCGATATGCGACTTTTTTCAGTTTTTTGGGACATCATCTTATAGAACTCGACGAGCTGAGTCTAACAGCGTAAGTTCTACATAAGAAAAGTTCACAGAAACGGTTATAGCAAAAAAAAAACGAAAAAACGCGGACTGGCTTTTTTTTTGCTTTTTTCGAACAATTAGGGCGTTGTTTACCTTTGTGTTCTAAATGGCTTAAAGTTCCCCGTTTTCCTCGAATGCTAGACTGTAAAGAAGCATTGAACTCAAAGTGATCTTTTTAATCCTGACATTTCACCTGAACTTTCACATGAAACCCTATCATTGGTGATACCGAAATGATCACGGAATCATGCTGTTTCCAAATATGTCGGTAGTTCTGTCTTTGAAACACTTTGATTCAAGATCATGGTCCAAGTGGAGGGTTTACGACATGGCCATATCCGCAGGTAACACCTTAGGTGACTGGAGACTCAAACGTGGTTTTCCCTTAGAATCAGCTAGAAATATTAGGAAAATTTAG
>MU931561.1:0-18576 GCA_036418165.1 Cooperia oncophora
GGCATCAGGCAAGTATTAAAAGCAGTGCAGTAAAGCAGTGCTAGGCCGCCAAGGCGGATCTCTCCACTGGATTGACGGCGGCGCTAGCTAGTGATCTGGCTGGTATTCTAGGTCAATGTTATTCGAATTGATATGAAGCTATCGGTTTCAAAGTTCTCTAACTTACTCATTTAGTGATGCCAACCCCTAAGTGTCTCAACAGAGGAAATTAAAGTTTCAATCAATGAACTTTAGCAACTTGTTTCTTTATGGAACTTTCATTCTCTGATCTCATTCATCAGCCACTCCTCCACTTTACTGAGCTCTCTCTGGTACTGAAGCGCCGTGGAAGTGACCAACGTAGCCCAGAATTTTTGCCTTGCCAATTTCAGCACACGCTCTACTCACTGCAGCTGTGGCTGCCCCATTCCATTCGCTTGTAACTTGCTAACTTTGGTGCACTTGTTCATGTTCCTTGGACTACGCTGTAATCGGTTGCTATTTTTTCTGGAATTTCCTAGCTTATTTCGACGAATGCTGCGCCTGGTTTTTCCCGTCTTCATCAGTGTTCAGTAAGGTCGTTCAGACGTCGCCAGGCACTCTTTGGCGTGAGCACGGCCTCGCCACAGTGCTCGCTAGAGGTTTCCCTTCGGACGAATTAGAACACGTTGAGTACTTGAGAGACTCATTCTGTATTACTTTATTATAGAAAGGTAATGAGTCCGGCGTTAGGCGATGTGACTGGTGTCAGCATATGCACTATTAGGGGAAATCTCTATATTTTCTTAGATAAGCACAGGCAAACGGTTGGAAAGCTAGCAGTAACTTTATGCTTATATCATTAGAAATTTTCTGGTTGCTCTCAATATGGCTTCTATTTCGTGTGGTGAGGGACGCTCTTCTCTAGCTGCTGAACCCTTGAATGAACAATGAGTCGATTGCAAATTTCAATCAAAGATGGAATAGTATCGCATGTTCACCGTTACGCATGCTACTGCATGCAGTGTTGTGAGCTGCGGAATTCACATTCCGTGAGGCCACTGCTGTCTGTGAAAGGTTTCCCTTGTTTAGCAATGTAAAAATATGAATTCTGGAAGAATACAGCCTGAAAAGAGGTATCTACGCTAACGTTCTTTGAAGCGTGAGGCTCATATGAGTAAGATGGTAGTCAAAAGTAGATCAGTATACTGGAATCGAGTTTCTAACTGCTACTACTTCTTGAGAAGATTTCAAGAACTACTCAGGGCAATAAACGACAGATTGGTAACCTCTTGACCTTCCTGCAAGAATATATCGCACTAGTAATAGAAATCAAAATTTACTTGAAAACAATCCTAACACATAACTCATGGGATAACCTGGAAAACTTTCTACATCGAAGTTTACACGGAAGCCATTTGCGAGGACATTAGCTGTTACGTCAAAGAAGCCTAACTCACCCTAGCTAGGGGAAGAAGCGGTTTTGGAAAGGAAAATTTGCATTGCAACGGCTGCAGCAATGGACCGAAGGGCCGCAGGAGGACTAATAAATCGTAGGACATACTTTTCCAAAAGGGAAAATTTTCGAGGAAAATTAATTTTTAATTCCTTCATCAACAAAAATCCATACTTCCTTTGTTAAACGATTCTGGTGTAACAATACTTCCCTCAGACAGGTGTTGATTTTCATGAAACGCATAAGAGCGGCAATGGCAATGCGAATGCTTTATCTGAGCATATGTCACTATTATAAAGCTAGTTATCCTATATTCGATAACACCTCCATCTTCATCATCTGAAAACATCGCCATTTCCAGCAGCTCCACATGGAATAGTTTAGGCGAAACCAAGCATCTTGGAGATGCAGAGGACTAACTTACAGTGCGGCTGTGTAAAGAAATATCCCCACTACACTTGCATATATGAGACGTTCCTATTGACTTGATAAGGAACCCAGCATGGCTGGGTATATCCTGACCGGACAGGGGAGGCATCATCCTCTAAAAAGGGGTTGTGAATTTGTAGGAGTTTGTAGAATCATGGGAGAGAGATTCATACTATTCTCGCAGCAGAAGTGACAGCGGGTCGATCACCCTTCTTCCGAGCATTTCTTCATGGCACTAATTTCAAATGTTTCTCCATTTCACCTCGAGGACTTCCACCGACTTTTACTCATGACTGAGCGAGCAGCTGTGGAGAAATTGTTCAGCCAAAATAACCATCTTGAAAATACAGTGCACTAACCTACAGTGCGGTGCCCGTTTGTATGGGATACCCACAGCAACTTGGCAAACAGTAAGATGCTGTGTGAAGAAATATCTCCACTACACTTGACATATATGGAAACGTTTCTTCTGACTTGGGAAGGAACACCACATGGCTGGGTTCGTCGTCAACGGATAGGGAGGAGCATTTTCCGTCATTCTTCGCTAAAAAGGGGGGTTGTAAGGGTCTGCAGGTTGATGGGAAGAAAATTCATACCATTCTCGCAGCAGAAGTGACAGCGGGTCGATCACCCTTCTTCCGAGCATTTCTTCATGGCACTAATTTCAAATTTCAAATGTTTCTCCATTTCACCTCGAGGACTTCCACCGACTTTTACTCATGACTGAGCGAGCAGCTGTGGAGAAATTGTTCAGCCAAAATAACCATCTTGAAAATACAGTGCACTAACCTACAGTGCGGTGCCCGTTTGTATGGGATACCCACAGCAACTTGGCAAACAGTAAGATGCTGTGTGAAGAAATATCTCCACTACACTTGACATATATGGAAACGTTTCTTCTGACTTGGGAAGGAACACCACATGGCTGGGTTCGTCGTCAACGGATAGGGAGGAGCATTTTCCGTCATTCTTCGCTAAAAAGGGGGGTTGTAAGGGTCTGCAGGTTGATGGGAAGAAAATTCATACCATTCTCGCAGCAGAAGTGACAGCGGGTCGATCACCCTTCTTCCGAGCATTTCTTCATGGCACTAATTTCAAATGTTTCTCCATTTCACCTCGAGGACTTCCACCGACTTTTACTCATGACTGAGCGAGCAGCTGTGAAGAAATTGTTCAGCCAAAATAACCATCTTGAAAATACAGTGCACTAACCTACAGTGCGGTGCCCGTTTGTATGGGATACCCACAGCAACTTGGCAAACAGTAAGATGCTGTGTGAAGAAATATCTCCACTACACTTGACATATATGGAAACGTTTCTTCTGACTTGGGAAAGAACACCACATGGCTGTTCGTCGTCAACGGATAGGGAGGAGCATTTTCCGTCATTCTTCGCTAAAAAGGGGGTTGTAAGGGTCTGCAGGTTGATGGGAAGAAAATTCATACCATTCTCGCAGCAGAAGTGACAGCGGGTCGATCACCCTTCTTCCGAGCATTTCTTCGTGGCACTAATTTCACACTAATTTCAAGTGTTTCTCCATTTCACCTCGAGGACTTCCACCGACTTTTACTCATGACTGAGCGAGCAGCTGTGAAGAAATTGTTCAGCCAAAATAACCATCTTGAAAATACAGTGCACTAACCTACAGTGCGGTGCCCGTTTGTATGGGATACCCACAGCAACTTGGCAAACAGTAAGATGCTGTGTGAAGAAATATCTCCACTACACTTGACATATATGGAAACGTTTCTTCTGACTTGGGAAAGAACACCACATGGCTGTTCGTCGTCAACGGATAGGGAGGAGCATTTTCCGTCATTCTTCGCTAAAAAGGGGGTTGTAAGGGTCTGCAGGTTGATGGGAAGAAAATTCATACCATTCTCGCAGCAGAAGTGACAGCGGGTCGATCACCCTTCTTCCGAGCATTTCTTCGTGGCACTAATTTCACGCTAATTTCAAATGTTTCTCTATTTCACCTCGAGGACTTCCACCAACTTTTACTCATGACTGAGCGAGCAGCTGTGAAGAAATTGTTCAGCCAAAATAACCATCTTGAAAATACAGTGCACTAACCTACAGTGCGGTGCCCGTTTGTATGGGATACCCACAGCAACTTGGCAAACAGTAAGATGCTGTGTGAAGAAATATCTCCACTACACTTGACATATATGGAAACGTTTCTTCTGACTTGGGAAAGAACACCACATGGCTGTTCGTCGTCAACGGATAGGGAGGAGCATTTTCCGTCATTCTTCGCTAAAAAGGGGGGTTGTAAGGGTCTGCAGGTTGATGGGAAGAAAATTCATACCATTCTCGCAGCAGAAGTGACAGCGGGTCGATCACCCTTCTTCCGAGCATTTCTTCATGGCACTAATTTCAAATGTTTCTCCATTTCACCTCGAGGACTTCCACCGACTTTTACTCATGACTGAGCGAGCAGCTGTGGAGAAATTGTTCAGCCAAAATAACCATCTTGAAAATACAGTGCACTAACCTACAGTGCGGTGCCCGTTTGTATGGGATACCCACAGCAACTTGGCAAACAGTAAGATGCTGTGTGAAGAAATATCTCCACTACACTTGACATATATGGAAACGTTTCTTCTGACTTGGGAAAGAACACCACATGGCTGTTCGTCGTCAACGGATAGGGAGGAGCATTTTCCGTCATTCTTCGCTAAAAAGGGGGGTTGTAAGGGTCTGCAGGTTGATGGGAAGAAAATTCATACCATTCTCGCAGCAGAAGTGACAGCGGGTCGATCACCCTTCTTCCGAGCATTTCTTCATGGCACTAATTTCAAATTTCAAATGTTTCTCCATTTCACCTCGAGGACTTCCACCGACTTTTACTCATGACTGAGCGAGCAGCTGTGAAGAAATTGTTCAGCCAAAATAACCATCTTGAAAATACAGTGCACTAACCTACAGTGCGGTGCCCGTTTGTATGGGATACCCACAGCAACTTGGCAAACAGTAAGATGCTGTGTGAAGAAATATCTCCACTACACTTGACATATATGGAAACGTTTCTTCTGACTTGGGAAGGAACACCACATGGCTGTTCGTCGTCAACGGATAGGGAGGAGCATTTTCCGTCATTCTTCGCTAAAAAGGGGGGTTGTGAAGGGTCTGCAGGTTGATGGGAAGAAAATTCATACCATTCTCGCAGCAGAAGTGACAGCGGGTCGATCACCCTTCTTCCGAGCATTTCTTCATGGCACTAATTTCAAATGTTTCTCCATTTCACCTCGAGGACTTCCACCGACTTTTACTCATGACTGAGCGAGCAGCTGTGGAGAAATTGTTCAGCCAAAATAACCATCTTGAAAATACAGTGCACTAACCTACAGTGCGGTGCCCGTTTTTATGGGATACCCACAGCAACTTGGCAAACAGTAAGATGCTGTGTGAAGAAATATCTCCACTACACTTGACATATATGGAAACGTTTCTTCTGACTTGGGAAGGAACACCACATGGCTGGGTACGTCGTCAGCGGATAGGGAGGAGCTTTTTACGTCATTCTTCCCTAAAAAGTGGGGTTGTGAGGGTTGATGGGAAGAAAGTTCATACCATTCTCGCAGCAGAAGTGACAGCGGGTCGATCACCCTCCTCCACATTGTCTCTCCTGTGGTCATCAAAATTCGTTCCTTAATCAAACTGTTCCGTGTTGAATTTCTGGTGCTTTTATTTCCATCTGCTCGTTTTTGTCCAAACGTCGCACACGGTGCCTTAGATGATCACAATTCCATTCCTCTTCTTCCTCCGAAGCCTCGGTTCTTGACAGCAGTGCAGTTTGCGTTTGAAGAGCAGAGCGACAACTTTTCTTTCCGCCTGCTACCAATATAAAGTTGTGTCATTGGACGGAATTGGCTGAGCATATTAGGTCTAAGATGAGGTAGTGAAGGTTGATGCATTCAGGTTGCATATACTGCAGTGATACACGTGCCCTTCAGCCCTACGACTATGTATGAATTGTTTATGCGAGAGGGTGTTCCCTTCCACAGGTTTTTAATGCCCTGTTAAGTGGGGTGACAACATGACAATAATGCACCCGTTAGGACTGTTGACCCGAAGCGCCCATACCAT
Organism: Cooperia oncophora; assembly: GCA_036418165.1. NCBI lineage: Eukaryota > Metazoa > Nematoda > Chromadorea > Rhabditida > Trichostrongylidae > Cooperia > Cooperia oncophora. The sequence continues at coordinate 5,934 of MU931561.1, forward strand.
CCAAGTGAAATTTTGCAAAAATTCCGTGGTTTAGCAACGGAAAGCATGTCATTTGTGCACAGCAGTAGTCGCAACTTCGTAATACTACGTGTGTCTTTTTAAAGCGCAGAGAGGATCGCAACTTCACTACTTCACTGACCTAGTATACAGTATATCGAAAAGTTATTAAATGATACAACGTTTATACTGATGTCACCAAGCTTTGTAGTTCTCGCAAAGCCTATAAAACGCTCTTGTACACAATATTTAGCACCTTTTCCCGAGGAGATAACACCTTGAGCGATGTCGAACTGCGTACTCTTGATAAGGCAACGTAAAGTTGGCCGTGGGAAAAGACGTCATCAGGGAGATATACTCCGACCTTCGACAGCGTCTGTCCTTGAGCCTTGTTGATGGTAGTAGCGAAGGCGAGGCGGATTGGGAACTGACGTCTTCTAAGACGGAACGGCAGTCCTTTATCGGTGTAGTTATCGATCCGAGGGAGGAGAACAAACTCGTTTCTTCTGCTTCCTGTGGCAAAGCGGCATCCGAGAACAAATCTTCCTAACTGGTCTACAATCAGCCTGGTGCCATTACACAGTCCTCTGGAAACGTCGAGGTTTCGTAGCAGCATTACGATGCTTCCTTGCTTGAGCCTTAGCTCGTGAGGGGGCATTCCGCTAGGACTGAGCTTGTTCAGGAACTCAACTTGATAATTTAAACTGTCTTCGGGGTCCGAGTACTCGGCTTCATCCACACTTTTGTATATTTTCATTTCCAATTGCTCAGACATTCGTTGAAGAGCCAGCTCGTTCAAGTGAGCGACGTGTATGTTTTTTGGAGCGAGGATAGCCTTTTCTGCAAGGTCCCCCACGTCGCTAATACTAATTCTTTCACCAAAGATCTCCCCAATGAGGTCTCCATTACTTCGAATTCCAGCGGGCAACTCGATGAAACCGTTTTCATCTTCCGGGTAAGTTCCATTGCCGATCTGCAGAAGTGTGTTCGACCATTCTGCACTTTCTGGGGATGCTCTCATGTTGGTCGAAAGGTGGAGTGTCTCAAAGTGTTGCCACAAATGAGAGCGTTTAACACTGGCACCCTCTAGGTCTTCTTGTCTTCCTCTCTCCACAACTGGAAGGACCTGGCGGAAGTCTCCTCCAACGATCATCACTTTCCCTCCGAACAGAAGACCATTCTGCATAACGTCCTTGAGGAGTAGATCCACAGCTTCGAGGGTCCATTTCGGCACCATGGATATCTCGTCCCAGAAAATGACAGACACGCTACGAAGAGCTCTGGCCTCTGCAGACTCTCTTTTCATCGCACACGATCTGTTGTTGTCGTGGATATTTAGTTTAAAAGTGCTGCTAGCCGTTCTTCCTCTGGGCAGCAAGTTCGCAGCTATTCCCGTCCAGGCCACACAAATCACGTTTTTTCCCATTCCTAGCAAAGTGTGGTATAATGCATTGTAGAGGAACGTTTTTCCACTGCCTCCGGGACCGTCGATGAAGAAGTGTCGGCCATCGCCACTGTTCACAGTTCTCATGATATTATCAGCAGCTTCTCTCTGGTTCTCGTTCAGCTGTTCAAATAGCCGTCCTCCTCGTGCAACGTGCTCAGCTACTGTGAAGTCCTCGTCATTAAGTTGCTCTGGTCTGTGATCGGTAGGAGGCCTGATCAGACTTCCCAGATTGATACCGTAAATCAGCATCTTATCCATGACGTCAAAATAAGCACGAGCAACAGCCTCGTCACCGTCTAATCCTCGGTGGATGTAGTCCTCCGCCAAAGCTCTCTTGAATTTATCCCATAGCTGCTCAGGCTCACTGACAGTACAAAAGCAGAGAAGCGTGCTGAAAATAGATCGAAGTTGAGCCGGCATGTGAAACTGCGATGCTTCACTTAGGCAGCTTTCATAATGAGAATCGTCATTCATCAATCCGAGCGCCTTCGCTGCTCCTTTGAATGTATCGTGGATTACTCCATCAACAGTCTTCAAATCGTCGAATGATTTCGGTCCTTTCCTGTTGAGCAGAAGGATCCGAAGACTGTAACGTTCCACATCAAGTGGATTCGCAGTGTACATCCTTCCAATTTGACGATTCTGCCTTCTTCTCGCCTTCCACTTCCTCGCTTGTTGGTCAAAGGAGAAAAACTCCGGTATCTGCACGTAAAGCAGTGTTCGGGCATCTTTTTCTCCTTGAGGCACCTCACTTTCTCCGTATAACACATCATGTTCCACGTTAAGCTTGAAGAAGGCCGTCAGTGTGGTGTCTCTTTCAGATGCTCGGCGGAGTGCCTCTTCTTCTCTTCCTCCTTGGAATGTTACAGACTGATAATCTGGTAGGTGGACTTGCAACCTATAAACCGTGTCGGACTTTGACTGAAGATCGAATCCAAGCAGTCTATGTACAGCTTCCGGTGCACATACATATCTTGCATTAACGAACTCGTCAATCTCGTTGATCGTTCTGCCTTCTGTCCCATCCATTCTCCGCACCATGCGCAAAGCAGCTCGGTCAGGTCCTTTGTAAACATATTTGTATATGTATTTGACAGCTTGGATCATTTCGCAAATCTCTACGTTCAAATGACCGTTGTAACGAAGCGCCAAATACCTGTTGTATGGCACAACAGATCGGTTATCAAGCGTTTTCCCACCGGAGATGCACGTTCTGCCATCATTCGGTCGACGATACTCCGGATATCCGTCTACCTCTAAACTTGTTGAATCCCGGAACTGCTTCGGGAATCGTTTGGAGCATCTTCCGTCAACCATACACGGCGAATGCGGATTGTCCACTCCACAGGGCCTGTGCATCATACACGTCGTCACAATACTGTGGAGGCGAGGTTCTGTGTTCTGATCAGGAATAACAGCTTGCACGATGGAATCTACATCAGCAATGCTTCGCGGTTTGTCTTCCTCTGCCAATGTAATCAACATGTGGCAGTGCGGGAGTCCTCGCTTCTGCCATTCCATTACGGAGATGTACGCACTCACCGCTCCGAATATATGCCTCTTGAATAGATCGCAGTAAAGTTCTTGTAACTTGATGTTAAAAACGCGAGCAACGATGTCCGGCCTGTCGGAAGCGGTCTGTCCAGGGTTCAGTTGCTCGGCGATCTCTCTCCACGTCGGGTTACACGTAAAAGTAATAAAGAGGTCTGGCTTTCCATATTTCGACACGATGGCCATCGCATCTTGATAATTCTGGACCATTGCCCGAGGCGATCCTGGGAATGACGACGGTAGAATCACTCGCCTTATTCCTGGCGGGCCTCCGATGTCGCTGTCACCGGCCACGTAATCAGCTAACCCACGATAGCTGTCCACTCTGAGTTCCATTTGGTGGGTTCGATCATAGTTTAGTCGGTTCTGCTCGATTTTAACATAGCTGTCCACCAAGAACTGTTGATAAAGCTTGCCCGCAGAGTGAAGTGGGTTGAAGTCATCTCGTGCTGGCGATCATGCTGGAGTAGTACTCCTTTTGAGTAATTCTGGTTCGCCTTCTTTCCGAGGGATTTTTGAGCATGTTCGGGTGCCAGCCTAGTTCTCCATGCGGGAAAAATATAGGGTATGTGAGGGGATCGCACTCCGGATCTATGACTCTGATGGTCTGCAGCCCCCCTGACCTCAAATGAACTGCAAGACTGTGTTCGGCGGGTACATCCCCGTCGTCTCCAACGTAAATCACAGCCACCTCGTTGGCTACAGGGACGTTGTACCGACGTCGGTCCGCGTTGGCTGGTGTTTCGAATACCATTCTCACTGGTTTCGCAGATCTCCCTTCCCTTGAAGCTCGCAATTCTTCCTCTATGGCTACTTCGTTCATCATTTTGTATGCCTCGGCAAAGGCGTTGATTCCATGCAGAAGCTCACTTAAGGAATGCATAAGCCGTGGGTCACAGTGTGCGTTTGCCGGATTTCCCATTCTTTCTTCTGCTGCCATGGACGTGTCAAGAATGTACACCTGGCCATAGCGGTGAGGTTGACCATTTTCCGGACGGGCAGGTCCGATTCTGTGGTAGATCTGCCCATGGATGCGAAAACAGTACGGGCCATGTCCACGTGGTGTGTCCAGCTGTGCACCCATAGAGGCAAATGCAAACGCGCTATTGTAACTACGAATATGCTCACGGAACTGCTTTGCTTCAGCTTCCTGACTTGTTAGCAGTTCGCGTAGCTCTGCAGGATAGTTTCTAAAATGCCGCAGACTGATGCTACCGTGATTACAGCAGTCGTTAAAAGTCGCCCTGCCTTTCGATTCCGCTCTAAAGTGCTTTGCTCCGCAACTTCCACATGACACATCCATCCGTCCCACTATAATGCTCTTCCGGATCTACATTACTCCTAGCCATCCTCCGTGTTCGCAGTGAAATAGCTGTGCTGCGGGCATGATAACGTCCAGCCTCAAGACGTCGTCTTTCCTCAGTTTCTGCCGATGTCTCTAGAACCCTCCGCGTGCGCTCCCGTTGAGCTGAAGCAAAGTTGCGTTGTTGCCGCAGCTCCTCATCTTCTCCCTCTCTACGTACCCTGGCTCTGGTAGCATCTTCCGCTCTGCGGGCCTCTCGATTTTCTTCATTTTCTAGCTGCCTCCGCATTCTCGATCTTTCCGCTTCTTGCGTCAATCTACTGACCCTTTGCTCCTCGTCCTCTGAGCTCCTTCGGGCTCGAGCTCTTGCAGCTAGACTTGCCAGGCGCATTTCTCTGTCTTCATCACCCTCCAGCTCTCTTCGAACCCGAGCTCGTTCAGCAACTTCTGCCAAGCGCACTTCCCTGCGCTCATCATCCTCCAGCTCTCTTCGAATTCGAGCTTCTTCAGCAAGTCGTGCCAGACGCACCTCTCTCTGCTCATTCATCCTCCAGCTCTCTTCGGGTTCGAGCTCTCTCGGCAATCCTAGACAGGCGGGCACCTCTTTGAGTTGCGTTTTCTTGTTCCCTGCGCATTCTAGCTCTTTCTGCGTCTCCTTGACTGTCGAACATCTCTCTCCTCTTGCGACTCTTGTGCACGTCTTCTCCTTCTCTGCTCAGCCTCCCGTTGGAGTCTTCTCTGCCTCTCTTCGGCACTTTCATTTTCTCTTCTGGCTCGCTTTCTGGCAGCCTCCCTCTCTCGGTAGCTCAGAGATTCGCTTTTCAGCCTCAGACTGAGACTGTCTTCTTCTCCTAAAGATTTTGAAGGAACGGGCTTGTGTACGGATTATTGAATGTAAAAGGCGTTAGCGTCTTCAAAAACTCAACGCAGGATTTCCCAAGGTATTTCACGAGCTAAGCTCACCTGTTTGCATGGGAGACTCTTTACAGGGTCAAATCAGTTATATTTCCAAATCTTTTGATGGTGGCAAAACAATGTTCTTTGACATTCAGAGGTTCCTGCGAGATACCCAAAAACGTGCCAAAAAGTCGATATTTTTGTCACCTTCTACCTACATTTACTGAGACAATTGCGATTGCAAACCATAGGTCGCCTTTTTCAATGCCAATTCTGGAAAAATTGGTCGTGGCCATATAAATGAACCTCATTGGGCGGTCCGAAGAAAATGCGTCATGATCAGAAACACGCAGACCCATTGTGTCTAGGTGATTCGACATTGGTTGGGGTAAACGAGGTGCCCTGTCTCAGGGAATCTGGTAATTATTAAGCTGTGCTCAGTCATTTTTCTTCAAGAGTGCTATTATCACTGGCATTTTATTGAAGATTTCCGAATGTTCAGCCCTAGAGAATCCTCTGTTTTGAAGAGAAATATAAATTGATCCATAACCCATCGAGTCTGGAGAGTACCTACACTTTAGGGATCATTCCCGGAGAAAAAAGAGTACCAATTTTCAGAAAGATTTCTAACCACAGAACTTTGATTAACATTTTCATTAGAGAGAACCAACCTTCCATCTTCTTGGGTCGGCTGAGAAGAATTTGATGAGTTGAAACCGTCCATTGCAAAGTTAGGTTTTTGAATGAATGTAACTGCTCGGAGTCAGTGCATTGCGCGTAACTTTTTCAACTGATATCCAGAAATTGATACATCAACGGGTTCGCAGTCCTACTCTCCTCTTCAACTTATGTCATCCATGGATGTTTCGGTCTCCGCAGTCCGTGTGCTCCTATTCAGGCGGGCATCGATCACGCCTAATATGATACCCACTCACTCCACCTATCCCCAAACTAGCTCAGCCATTCCCCGCTCAGCCACCCTAGGTCACGCTCAGCTGCTACGCGAATAGCCCGTGCAATGGTTCTGAGTGCACTAAATGGTTGTGTTATGTTGTGGAGGGTGTTATGATCAAAATATGACTATCAAAACGCTACCACAATTTGATAATGCAACATTAATCGGTTCAGTTCCGATTGCGGTCGATCCATTTTCTTCTCATCTTATCGCAACCGTAGACGCCTTACCGCCGCAGTCGCTACGTGCTACTGATCGCGGATTCGCCGTACTCATCTGGTACGTCACCACATCATCCCACTCACCCACTTAACCATCGCCCACTCCCGCACGTGGTCACTACCACGTGAACAGCTGGTGCAACATAGGACACTCCCCGCCGCTGCTCTTACCACCGCCCTGCTCGTGCCACGTCCAGCTTCCAAGCGAGCAGCTCGTGTAATAGCTAAGAGTCTATCACAGTGGTTGTCATGTATAGCATAGAGCGATATCACAATCCAAGCAACTTCTTAGTTCGTCGATGCGACATGGATTATCTTGCAGTTTTGCTAGCGGTTCTTTACCTTTTCTCTTGCTTCCTGCTCCTACGCTACATACCGCATTGGTGTACCCAGTTTGCCCGATCCAATCCCTCTGCCTGCCTCCTCTGCATGGGCTCAAATTCGACTGAGCACGCGCAAGGTAGTGAGGATAGGAGAAGGGGTCACTCGGTACCCACTCCCATCTTCCTCACCTCACACCATTCCGTACTCGCCACTCCCCTCCCCATCTTGCCCTTTGCACGCGCTCACCAACTGCCACACGAGCAACCCAAGCATGGCTCGGAGTGTGGTGGTCTTGAGCAACCCAAGCATGGCACGGAGTGTGGTGGTCTTCTTATATCGTGGAGAATGTTGTCATGACTAAAACAACTTTTCAGTTCGTAATGGTAACATGGATTAGCCAGCGGTTTTCTTACCGGTTGTTTCCTCCTCCTTTGCTGCGCGTTTCTACTCAAGCGCGCGCTACGCACCCCTCCGTGTACCCCTTCGGCCCCTTCCCCTCTGCCTCCCTCCCATACATGTGCTCAGCTCCGGCTGAGCACGTGCAGGAGAGGGAGGCAGGGCGACCTGGCACCCCCACCCTGCCCCCGCACGAGCACACGTCCAGCTGCCACGCCAGCAGCTCGTGCAATGGCTCGGAGTGTACCGAATGGTTGTCTTATATAGCGGAGGCTGTTATCACAATCAAATCATTGGATTGCTACATCCTCCCAGTCGGTTACCGGTTTGCCTAGCGGTCGTTTTCTCCTCCAGCGAACTCGAACCCGTGAAGTATTTTGCGGACGGACAGACATACATACAAACATACAAACCGACACACAAAGTTACTGGTTTATAGAATGAAGGATCGAACAACTACAAATACTACGAAGAAGACTACAATTATCGTTCCGCGCTGATCTCTCGATGCTCGTTCGTTCGTGTTGAGCAGCCGGCAGAGAAAGATATGGTTTCGCGACTTACCTCGGGAGGGAGCTACGACCGATCCGACTCCTCGGCACGCCTTCCTCGTGAGCCGCTCCCTGGCGCAGCTGTGACTCCTCGGTGCCGCCTCCTCACAGTTCTGCTACATTACGGTGTACATCGTGATGACGTCACGACACCTTCGCAAATCATTGCATGGCGTGGTACCCGTGAGCAGCTGAATCCCCTAATGGCCACCTTTGTGCATTGCGTTACATGCCTTGGAGCATCAGCGGGAACAGACGTTGTCTACTGACGTGCTGTGAAAGGGGGGAAGGGCAGACTTTCACCTTGCTGCGCCAAACAAGTCTCCCCACATACCATTACCCTACCCAAAGGCACTTCTCGCGATTGAAAACGGTGGGTAGTGACTAAAAAAAGTAATGGCAAGATGTACTTAACGCAGTAGTAAAGCGAAACCATTTCAAAATGACCTTATATAAAACCTTTTGCCGAGTCGCTTTCGTAAGGGCGTGGGGCGACGAGAAGGTGTGCTCGGACGAGTTCACACTTGCTCGGACCACTACTGTTTACGCTCATCACCTCACTCTCATCCTTCTCACTCAAGAAAGATAGTAGCGGAAGAAATCGAACTTTTGGGAAACCTATAGAAATGAAAGTCGGGGGTGGGGTATTGGGGCCATGGGCGGGACATTGCCTGTGTATCGGATCGCGTCGTTATCACGTGTTTTGAATACGCCCCTATCTGTCTTGCTATCTTACAACAAAGCGGGCGCGCGTGGGCTACTTCCAAAACCCCGTCCTATTCCCAAAATCATTTCCTTTTTTGGATAATAATGCACTCCTGCTTTTTCTGCCTCGATAGTACCATGGTATTTTTTTGCCTATCATGGAATAGCGGTGGCGTTTAGTACTTCCTGAGATGCCTTCCGTTCACATGCGCGAAGACTGCTGGGCAATGCCCTAGCGTAGCTGTGGCTAAGCCTCTTCCTTTTTTCTTCAAGCGCCCCTGCTGTTTCAATAGATTTCTCGCGAAGGAGATGAAGAGGGTTCACAGTAAATTATGTTGTGCCTCATTAACATGTTTCTCGATTATCTGTACTAGAAGAGTGATCTATACGTCTAGGTCCCGATAATTTTCTTGATAAGTTCTGCAGAGACGTGCAGCCTTTGCTCATCTTCCTTCCATCGCTGTAGCGAAGCCTCACGCCCCCCTCTCCTCCGCATAGCTACCACTAGTTTCTAGGAGACCTATCCCAATTGCATGTAGTCAATTATCCATCGGAAAGTTGCTGCCTTTGCAGAGCCACCCTGTATTCCCATGTAGTTCTGGCTGAAACTTAAAGCCCAGTATTTGGTCCGTAGTAAGACCAGTAACGTGTTTACCAGTTTTGCGGCGTGAAGTCGCAATATAGCAGGGCCAATAGCAGGCCGCAACCTTTCTATACCGTGATGCCTTTTTGCCAGTGGCTTCGCCCCCAGATTCTGCCTTCAAATTCCACCTTCCAAAAAACGATTCCACCGCACGTGCCGCATGAAATGGAAGCTTCATTGTCACTTGTGGTGTCGTAGAATTCATTGTAAGGGAACCAGCTGGACGAGAGCGCCTAGTCAACTGATACTTTTGATTTTATGGGGATAGAAAGGCCTTAGTTACCTTTGCCGACGTCTCTTTTGCACCCTTCTCTCTCTCACCAATTCTCTCTAGGCCACCCTCTCTCTCCACACATTTTTCCAACAACCACTACATTTTCCAAAGGGCGCCCGCGTGCCATTCAAGTACTGTATAGGATGAAGCACAAGCTCTCCGCGAAGAGCATTTTTTTTTGGGGTAAGCCGCACAATTTATTTGGGCTGTTTTTTGAAGTTGCTCAATTCAAAGCAACAAAATATATACTAAAATGTATAACAAAACAGATAGTTTTAATTTTTCAATAAAACGTTTTCCTAACGCATCTACAAACATTTCATGCCGTATTAAATTAAATTAAATACAAATCTGACTTCAGGAATTCTTAGAACAGCTAAGAACCATGTCTCCAGCGTGGAGGATTTCATAGACAGATTAAAACTAACTAACAAAAAGTTAATAGAGTCAGGTTATGAAGCCGAAACATTTTCTAATTGTTTCATGAAATGTTTAACCAAGAATAATTTCATAATTCATAAATATGAACTTCAACTAGATAGAATTCTCCGCTCTGTCTAAAAATCTTCACCATTTTACGTCAAAAACGCAACCATAATGTCATTGAAATATGATAAATCAAGCTTGGAATACAAATAGGACTAAACCAACAAATTGTTATTTTCCATTAAAAATGATTCCATTGGAAAGTGATGCAATGATAAACAAGATAAACAAACCTATAAACAGAACACTGAGAAACTCATTTCATTTATTCCAATGCTGTGCAAGAATGCGGTCAACAAACGGTGAGTGTTTTCATTAAATTTGAACATAATCAAAATTTTATAAGTACAAAGCACATCTTTTGTTCGAAGACGAGGATAAGAAGAAAAGGTAATGGGTGAGTGGTAATATGACTTTGTCTACTAAAAAATTTTATAGAAAACATGATAGCCCTCATTACCAGGTAAAAAATTTCTTTAAACTCAACTTGAATAATTTTCAAAACATTTAAGTATTCCCTAAAACGTTTTTTCAAAAAAACTTTTTCAAAAACTTTTTTGATTCTGTTCGTATTCAACCTCGTTTTCCCTACCCTATCTTAACTGAATGACAAGCACGGAAGGAGGATAAAGTGTTTTGTCCTAGCTTTCTTCCCGTCCTAAGGGCACGTGCGAAACGGAACTAGACTACTTCCTTGAAACATATAAAGATATAACTAAAAGATATATAAATAAAATATAAAAATAAAATTAAGATTTTCCCCATGTTTTTCAGTATTGTTAATATTTAATAACAAAGTTTTGAAACATCAATGTTATAGATCATAAAAGTAAACTGATTTAAATAAACATGAAATCACATTAAATGCAAATGAGGCCGGCCTAGCAGTTGCCAACAAGGCCATTGCCTTGTTATGTCATAGCAAAATCGGCGTGTAGCCGTTTGCCTGACGAGTTTTGCGGTCTAAACAGACGTCGAGTCCGACTTACTGGCAACTTGAAACTCGATCCCTAACCGGCGTCAATCCTCCCTGTGTTCTTCCTCTAAACTCTTTTCCTTCCGTAGAGTCATACCCCCCCACCCTAGCCTACTCACGCATGACAAGTGACTTCCCACCCGTAGGTCCGCCCCTCGTAAATTGTTTCCCTTCTTCACCCACAGTTTTTTTTGCCAGTTCTTCAGTATGGACGGGGTTGATCGGTGAGATCTGCGGTGTATGGAGCATTGCTTCCGATTCGATGTAGTATCGCTTGGGTGGTTGGCTTGACAGACACCGGCACAGGGAGAGTTCGAGCAGAAGTCCGACGTGGCTACCCTGAGTGGGACCCGGCTTCCTGGGTGCAATACGCTGCGCATGTTACCCCTCTTAGCAAGGCTACGTGACGACTTGTACTTCTGTGCGTGGTTCTTGTCACGGCAACATCTGTTTCATATGAGAGTGAACAGACCAACATTACTTGACCTGAAAGTCATCCGCTGCTTTCACCTATTACCTGACTGTTGCGTGCCGCTGTGGCATTCCACTAAGAATGCCACCATCTCTGCCTGTTTATAAGGGCCATAAAAGATTAACTCCCTTATATTTTTTCGAAGAGGCGGAGATGGTGTAGTGACAGTGGCGCTCTTACCACTCGCGCGGTCTTGGGTTCAAATCCTTGGTCGACTTTCGCCCAGGCCAATCAATTATAAGAAGTTGATCTCTATTGTCCGTTATAACAACAGGAGATGGTGTAGTTGTTAGTCCTACGGGGACGGTGAATTGGTATCATATTCGTCTAGGAGGATGAGAACACTGATTTGATTTCCAGCGTTGACGAGATTACAATGGTTTGTATGTGGTTAAGGGATGAAACAAACCACTGCTGTTTTTGTAGTACTACCACTGTAGTTTTTGTAGTACATATGTCTATTTCTTCTTCTAAATGTACATCGGCTGGCCCCGCAAGTCATTGTATAGGCCACATCGCATTCAATAAGCCACTACGATTCTGAATGGAAGTAGAATGCGTGCCGCATCCCACAAAGGGATTGATCAACGGCGAATTTTACCCTTTTATCATTTTTTTAAATAAACCGCTCGAAATGTTGTACGTGACTGGGGTGGTGTTTGGGGACAATAGATGGGTGATAGGACGTTACGTCCAAGTTGCGCAACGCAAAAACTGGCAAAGTATTGTTTAGCTGGTGCTTTTGGCACAGCGGACCAACTCCGCGTTTAACCAGTTGGCTCTAGCACCGAATGCCGCGCACGTACCGTCATATGCAACGTCTATTTAGTTGCGTTCGCAGTCGTGGATGTCATATCCTGCACCCGCTGGGCTGAGGTTAGCACTTGAGCGTAGTGTTCACTGTGCCCGATGTATGCTTCGTCTGATCTTCTTCTTATGGCCGTGCCCAGGAGAGAGTGCAACCGCTGGCTGAGGTGCAAAGGAAGATATGATGCACCAAAGGGTAGGGTCATTCAAAGGGGGTAAGGCTTGAGGTAGATAAGTAGTTATGATGTGCAAAAAAGTTGAAATATGTGAGGTCAGAGTGATCGTGGGACATTATTTTGAGAACAGAATGCAGGCGATAGTGCCAATTCGGTGCGTTTGAAGGACTGAGGTCGAGTAGATCGTTCCATTTATCACTGACAATGAGATCCCCTCAAAGCAGAACCCGCGATTATTCGCCATCTCAGATAGTGGATTAGGGGGTTCCATATAGACGACAAGGGGTTGAGTAACTCGACAGTGAAGAAAAAAGCACAAAAAACATGCCACCTGCCCTAGATAGAACCCCATTTTGATCCCAGTTTGTACGTGCCCAATTAACTCTATCTCCCACACTACGCCCTCATACGCACAGCTGATTCACCGATAAGAACTCTACGATCGTACAAGTGACGATTTCA
>MU931562.1:0-12630 GCA_036418165.1 Cooperia oncophora
GTAATTGTGTTATCCTCACGACTGCGCTCCTTATGAATACCGTGCAAAATGTAAGACGGCGCTACACAAATTCGGATGTCGCCCAATTTCAGGCTTAAAGACTCATGGTACGATCACACATAGTTTGGGTGTGCGTGACTATCAGCCCCCAGCTGTCGAAGCGTAGCGGTTTCCCCGTCCTAACATGCGCAGGAATGGAGATACAGGACCGTGAAACACGCTAACTCCGCTTCCTCCATACTCCGCCCCGCTTTTGAGGCGCAGACTCCCGTTCATGGTAACAGCCGCCGTGTGCACGCGTGTCGCTCTTTAGAATACAAGCAAAACAATTTCCTGATGCGGATAACATTTGAGGTGTTGCTCATGCTGCAAAGTCCGAATAGAAGGTGATGAAGATGACAAAGGCTAGAAATGAAGAACAACGAATGTAGATGTAAATAAAACAAAAATGAAAAAATTAAGGAAATGCAAATTAATTGAAATCGCGTGTAAATTTCTGCGATCCGGCGCGAATCAGCTCCGCCATAAAAATACTTTCAACTAACGAGTGGGACGCTTAGGCCGTTTTTATTTTCATGTTTTGTGGGAATGCGCGGCCTCCGAGGGCAGAAGCAGCACAGTTGCTCTTGAGTTCTGGCCCTCGTCATCATCTTCGGTTCTTATTTTGCAGCACCTAAAATGTTATCCGCATCAGGAAATTGCGTTTTACTTGTATTCCAAAGCGCAATTACAGGACTTGGCAAAGTGCCAAGAGCGCTGCGCGGACGGCTGTTAGCATAAACGGGAGTCTGCGCCGCAAAAGGCATTGGGCGGAGCATGGAGGAATTAGCGTGTTTCACGGTCCTGTATCTCCATTCCTGCGCATGTTAGGACGGGGAAACCGCTACGCTTCGACAGCTGGGGGCTGATAGTCACGCACACTCCAAACTATGTGTGATCGTACCATGTGTCTTTAAGTCGTGTGTCTATGCAACACATTAATTGGGGAAACAGTAAGAAGTCGAAAGAAGCAACGTCTGGGCTGTAGTGCGGTGATAAAGTTGGAGCTGATTGCGCAAGCTTCGATGCAGTCTTTTTTACAAAGTGCGGTTTGAAAGTGAAGCGCCAAAAACAGCCTACGCGGCCAAGTTTCCCTTCTGATAAACGAATCACTTCAGATCTCGTAGCTGCTTCATGTTGGGATTGATTGTGGAAACAGCCTTAGAAAGTTTGAAAAGTTTTTCGAATCGCAGCTTCTTCAAGCTGAGCTCAAATGAACATCCAGACGTCGCTTCGTCTTCTAGACTGTAGTTCCCACTGTCGAGTTTTGACGCCGTGTAACATTGTCTATTAAAAGGGAGTATCATTTTCATGCCACTCCTCTTTTGGGGCCTCGGCAGCTCCCATGCTCCAGCCGAGTGGTGGATGAAAGGTGTTTGAGGGAGGTGCTAGCGGCACGGGACGAATTCTTAGGCCATATGGCAATTAAAGAAGAAGTAGGAACTCTCGAGTGGTACTAGCAGAAAGAGTGTTACTCGGGTATTCCTGCTCACATGATAAATCGCACTCATTGTTAGTCACACCTTCCGTAGTTACAGCAGGCATTCTAAGTCTAAGTGAATATGATAAACTTTCCCGTCAACCTAACACCGCGTCGTAGCCCATTCAACTTTGGCACTGAAATTCTCGCCATTTTTTAGCATTATCTATCCAGCATAATGTGCTCTTTTCAGGTGCAAAGATTTCCATTCGATCAGCAAGTCTGCGAAGTAGGCTTCTATTCCTCCAACACCTTTAGCAGGGAGGTACACCTCTTAGCCACAGTGCATCCTCTCATCAATATCTCAGGAGCTGTAGGATTTTCTTGATACATATACTATCTTGACCGTGCTATAACAGATTTCGTATAGTTCTCGATCATGTGGTAACTGTAAGGTGGCCTTATTCAAGAGAAAGTGAGCCTGACCGTACAGTATGGCATCAGTAACTGCTTGAGAAAGTATGGAAGGTTATGAGGGTACGCGTTGTCCAGAAGCTGGAATGACTCCCGAAACCGAATAGTTTTGCGCAAACACATGATCGAGTTTACTATCGGATCCATGAAGAGTCTCTAAACGCTTCGACTGTGGGATATCGAAAAAAAGGGACGAATTCATGCTTCGCTTTTTGTCAAAGAAGAAGAGCCCGTAACATGTCAAAGTTGGCTCATAGCACTAGTCCCGCATGCTTCTTACTAGGCCACGGTGCATTTTTTAGTGATTTTGGACGGATTCGGCGTCCCCACCATTCACTTCAAGTGGTGCACCAGTGCAGCTTCACCAGAACTCAGATTGATCGAAACTTTGATAACTCCATCTTGGTGATATGAAGTTCACTTTCATGCAGAATCTGAGTGGGTTCTAGATCCATATTGTTTATTCAGTGACTCAAGAGGAGAAGAAATGAACAGTGTATAGTGTTCATCGTCACAAACAAGTTTAGCAAAAATCGCTGATCCAGAAGGATGTAAGGTTTGGTCTGCTGAACAGATACCCAATCCTCCCCACTCCCGTGTTGCGCCACGCCACTTGTAACTGCACCATCACGGGCCTTCTTTTTTTAAACTTCTCTTTTTTTACCTTAAGGAATTTTTATCCTCTCCCCTTCCGAGGTTGAGTCAACAAGTAGTTAAGAAATGTGTATAAGGACAGCATGAACTGGATTGTGACATGCTGACATTATTATCGTCAGGGTACCGGTGAATGGACTATCGGTAACGTCACTGGCGGCGACACATTTCTTATGGTTCCAGACTCTCCTGAAAGCTATGAAATGGTGAGCTGCTCAAATGACCACAAGTGATTTGTCCGAAAGGCAGGATTTATCACGCTTGCCCTGGGGAAGTTTATCTTGTTGACGCTCTATCACTATCCATAGGGCGTCCACTGGCGGTGGCTCCTACGGTTGCACGCAAAACGCGAGGATAGTGAGGTGTGCGGAAGATATTTCAGTCCTCTCGGCAAGCGCAACTAGTGACATCAATTCCAGTGATTGTGTCTATTTTGCAACACTCGGCTATCACCTTTTCATTAAATGAAAACGGATAAACGTTTTGTACATGCCTCATGAGTTGCAGGTGTACTTCGAGGTTCGCGTTATTCGGAGTTCAATATTCTACATTGTGCTGATAGTTGTTCCTTCCTTCGTACTCACTATTCTTTGTGTACTTGGGCTTTTCTGGACGAAATTCAACAAAACGGACTACCTAGAGAAGGTGGGCTTCACCGATTTATGGAGATTGCATCACAATTCTATGGAACCATCAAAAGCGTTGTTTTAGCTTGGTGCGCAGTCTTAGAGATTGCTGGAGAATCGGTGCCGAGAACAAGGCAGCTACCCGCACTTTGTAAGTTACTTAGGCAGAGAAATTGATACAAAAGTTGAAACAAAAGCTTTCACTGGAGGGGAATTTTTTCACGCCTCCAGAGCAAAAACGCTCTTCCCACCGCCCGCAAAGCAAGACCTTTACCAACTACCAATTATCGTGATCTATTCAACCCTGTTGAGAATTTTGTTAGTTGGAGGGCAGTGAGATTCCACCCCCAACCCGCCTCAAAGCGAGCGGCACTTTTTATTGAGGACGTCAGATGATCTTGGTCCCAAACTTAATTCAGAGAATTATAGTCGTACAAGACTGCTGGCGAATGTACATGACACTCACGAAGCCGTGTTATGAACTTGCTATTACTGTATTTTCTGGCAAGTTCGTTGCAACACCCACGCTGAAAATCCCTTCGGTGATCACCGCAAAGAGGGTATCACTCTATGGTACAAAAGATGTGAGCCAGCTTGTGTCATAAGTTATAAGCGGCACCCCGTTCGCGAGTAGAAATTGCATAGATGTGCTACCGTTGTCACGCATCAACGTCAAGTTTTTTTTCAAGTTTTCAAAGTTAGTTCCCTTGCGTGCTCAGTGTCCCTTCTCATCAAGGCCTCTATGTTGGGCATGTCTCAAAGGTACATTTCAAGATTCCTTACGATGAGGATCTTACCCACGTAAGCCAGCTTCAAACTTCACTACGACAGCGTTTCGCTAGCGCGTACGATTCAACTGGTTCGATCGAGCTGCTCCAAGCTTGAATTCAGTGGACGCTGCTACATTAACGACGTTTTCGTGTCATTCTTCTTTTCTGTCTCCTCCTACATCTGTTAAATTGTCTCCTATCTTTGTCTCATTCCTCACCCAATATTCGCATGCCAAAAAAACAACAATGAAGAGAAACAAACGGAAATCGCCCAGGAAGAAAATATGTTTAGGTAAGATCAAGGCGACTTAAGTATAATAAAAATTAACATCATCGCATTACAGTACAAAGAGGAAAAACTAAACACCTCAAAAAAAGATCCCCTGCGGAAGTGTTCCAAACGAGAAGGCGATGAAGAAACTTCTTAAACGTATTTATGACTCGAACGTACAAAAAAGGAAATGGAACTACTCTGAAACTGACAATAAAATTCACCTCAGCAATCAATTATCTGCGCACAATCTACAAAACCCATGCATATGGAAAGTCTAAATGCGTTCAGAAACAGAAAAAAAACATCAACAGACGAAATAGCATGAGGGGAATGAGAAAAAAGAAACAGAATAAAATACATTGCGAAAATGAAGGATGATAGATAGATAATAAACGATACGACTGGACATCATAGATAATAACAATACGTTGTTTAATTAGCTGGTCGTTTCAGTTGCAGCACTGGAGCTATGAAACATACGCGCGTATGACGCGAGATCCCTCGCATGAGGGTTCACCGGGGGGGGGCGTCCGCGCCGATTGCATGATACGAGCATGTATCCTACGCGCGACCGCTGGCGGATGCTGCTTGCAGTCGTCGATTTATTATGTCGTCGCATAATTCTTTATACAACGTGGTTCATCCTCTCCTGTTTCGTTCGCTGGATTTGGGTTACGTATCACTTGGCTGGGACGGCGCGACGTTACATTAATACCTTTCGAGTCTAGCTATCAGCCTCACTGAGCTTGCTGATTTGCCCAGTGGACACATGTCCCAACAATTACCAGCTGTCACAGAAAATACCGCGCCACTGCTTCGTTTGCTTATACATTCACAAAAACCTTCGCTTGTCTTCAACTCGATATCACTTGTGATAATATGGAGATAGTGCTCCTCTACGATAACGCTTGAGGGAGCAGCAACGAATGCTGGTCCGGATAATAGGAAACCGCCACCCTCAACCGACCTTCACTGACCAAAATGTTCCCCTTCTGTTCTGTGGTCCAGAAAGTTGCCACGGGAGGTTAGTTCTGGGCAGGGCTCTGGGAGAAGGACAAACAAATGCTTCCTACATACGTGAGCCACTCCTCGGCATTATATAGATTCACGCTCGACCTGACTCGTAGAAGGATCGAAATCTCGCTACCCACCACCATTGTTACACAGCGCAAAGACCGACCTATCACTGCAAAGCGACCCAGCGACATGCATAGGAAGTACTGCATGGTGGATGTCGCAGCCTACCCTCTCTTTACACCCGACTCGCTCCTTCTGAACTACTGGCTGTTATCACCACCGCTGCGCGCGTCTCGCACGGAAAAAGTTCAAAGGATCAGGTCAGAAAGGCGCTCGACGACTTCTTCAAGTCCCAGCCCCCGTCGTTCTGGAAGGAAGGAATCGACAAGCTGCCTGAGCGCTGGCGTCGAGTAGTGGATGGTGATGGTGCATACCTCTAATCTTCAGGTTGGTTCGCTATTGAGATATTTACGAAAAAATCGTGTATAAGAACTTATGCGACAACCTAATAATTAGGGTGTACACGGGTCGCAGATGCGGTGCGCCACGACTGCGGCGATCAGCTGTTTCCAGCCTGGTTTAGCCATTTTCCCCCTAATTTTCACTGTATTTCTATTTTTTCAAGGTAAGTTGTGTTATTGTCTTTATAAACTATGTCAGGACGTGGATCCTTTTTTTGCTTTCGTAATAAGGAGTTTTTGCGATTTTTAGTGAGATTTTCTAATTGTTCGACTGTACGCAAAAAGTAGAGAAATCTTAACTATAATTTGCCCTGTGAAGACAAGAAACAACTATTTTCAAGAAAAGCAGCGAAATACAATTAAAAGTAGTGAGAAAGTAGCCAAACCAGGCTGGAAACAGCTGATCGTCGCGGTCGTGACGCGCCGCAGCCGCGTCTGCGACTCTTTGACCGCCTAATCAACTGCCCGGATGACGACTGTACACAGTTTCACATATGATGTGCCACTTCAAATGGTCAAACGCTTGAGCCGTCAGAGGGAGCCGTCTGGCTAAACAACTCTCCACCTAGCGTAAGCCACCGCCATCATTTTACCGTTGCGCTTACTGCCGCAGCTATGAAAGTCTCGCTAGCCCAGTACCTCATACGAGCACTCACTGCTGTGGTTTCTCTGTATGGTCATATAAGACGATTTCGAATGCCTTATACTTTTCCTCCACTGAAAAACCCAGAAGCGCTTGCTAGTACTGCCCATATAACCAACAGCTGTCAATCGGGAAATGTGTCATCAAATTAATCACGTCCTGATCTGAATGTCGTACATGTGACGCCGCTTACAACGCATCTGACCTGACGTGAATATCATGAATTACAGACACCAACGGTTCTTGCTTCTTGCACAGCAATGATGTCAATTGTACACACAATATAATGTACAATTGTATATTTTTACTGATTTATAGCGAATGTTCATTGTAATCGTATCATATAATTCAGCTATTTTCATAATGGTTAATCTGCTCCTGCTAGCTACTGCCATTTGCATAGTGGTCATAGGGTCAAAATCCTGTGATTTTACCTCTGCAGCCAAGCTCACGCAACTATCAAAAAAGTGAGTTTATTGCTGCCAGAACCTGACAGCACAATTCTAGGAATACTGTACCAGGGGAAAGTGCTGTTAGCCCGAAGGAATGGGAGGGCTATTTCCATAAATTTTTTTGTTACTTACTGTTAAGCTACGTTAGGATAAGACTCGTGAGCTCTTGGACAAATTCAAACGATGTCCATCGCATTGCTTGATTAGAGCTACGATCTTCACTAAATGACTCGATAACGATAGAGTGGAAACTAGCAAAATTTTCCCTCTCCTCGTCCCCCCCCCCTCCGAGGCGAATTCGAATTCCTAGAAGTGATTTCAATCTTTTCAGGTATATCACTACAACTGGTGTGAAGCTCTTTGGAAATTTTCGTGTGATATGTCTGATTGTTTTCCCCATATTGACTATTGGTAATTTATTAATACTATTGCTGGGATAAATAGGTCAACACTTGGCAAGGCTGATGTCGTTTTGTTTTGATTTGATTTAATTATGTATCACAACAGCAGCAAACTTTTTCCTACTGAACAGCGCTCTAGTGTGGCAGCGGACCTATCCGCTTAAACGGTGGAACATTGGCCTCTGAAGACGACGATTGAGTCGAAACGTTAGGCCTTTAAATAAATGTTCCACCTAACAACCTCGTAAGGCACAAGAAAACTGAAACACTTACTAACATGCCGAGGTTGCAAGAAGAGAGAAGCTGGAGATTAACCTGTAGTGTTCCAATCTCAGCGGCTCTTCTCGGAACCAGTGTTCTACTGCTGTCGTTACCCGCGCCATGAATTTGGTGACATACACAGCCAAACTTAGTGAATACCATTGTAAATGGTTGCAGGGGAGCTCCATAAAAACTTTTGTTCAGGACCTCTACGGCATAGGCCCCCTTCAGATCTACTCTACCTACAGTATAATTCAAAACGCGACATCACTAAATCGGAAAAACCTGAATGCATCCCAGGCAGTATTTCATTTGAAGTACGAAAAATTGGAAAATATGTGAGAGGGCTTCGAGAGCTTCAAATGCGCAAAGGGTCATGAGTAATCTCCATGTTGTTACGTTGTCCTGATCTTACACATGCATTATAAAGATTGCTTTTCCGTCAAATAAATCCTTGTGCGATGAAGCCTTCGTTAAGGATTTCCACCAGATGACGTCCTCCTGGCTGCGATGCTACAAACTATACACTCATCATCCGGGCAGTTGATCAGGAAGGTCGTTAAAGGGCTGCAGACCAGCGATCGCGTGCTAGGGACTGTTGCATCTATGAGCTATTTCCGCTGTTTTAGTCATTTTCTCCCTAATTTTCACTGTCTTTGGCTGCTTTTTTTTCAATGTTAGGTGTTCCTTGTCTTCACAAGGTAAATTATGATTGAGTTTTTCTAACTTTTGCGAACAATTAAACGATTAAACAAACAAATAAACAAATACCTAAAAAATCGCGAAAAACACATCATTACAGAGACAAAAAAGAAGAATTCACGTTTTAATATACCTCATATAAACAATAACGGAAATTACCTTGAAAAAAATAGAGAATACAGTGAAATTTAGGGAGAAAATTTAAATTAGGCTGGAAACAGCTGATCGCCGCGGTCGTTACGCGCCGCAGCAGCGTCGCGTCCCTTGGGCCGGATAATCAACTGCCCGGATGGCGACGATAATCCAAGATAACCAAGAATGGTATACGCAAGATAATTGTGATATGTGATTATGACCCGTACGTATTCCATGCGATAATCAAAGCATGACCTAGCTTGAATTGTGAGGTACGATAAGACAGTGGGAATTCTACCATCCCAACAAACGAGACCACCTTGTCTCGGACTACAGTCATTACCTACCCAGAGACCACCCTTTCTCGTCCATAAAGCCGCATGACGACTAAGTCTTTGTGTCACTGTTCATTTGCCTGTTCTCTGCATTTACTTGGCCCAAGGCATCAAGGTTGCTCGGACGGAAGCGACAACGCGCACGCAAAGATTCTGGACAAAGCAATAACTTCAGCCCTTTTTGCGAATGTTTCCTTTCGGCTGGTTCTCATGCTGTTTAATCATCGTTCATATAGACACAGCAAACAAAAAAAGGGACAAAAAATTTTTGCGATGGTAGAGGTTGAGGTGCGACCTAACCACGGGTGCCATATATTAGGTTGGTCAAAAAGTTTTGATAGGGTTGAGGTTTTTTTTCTGTTTTATTTTACAACTCAGCAAACAATGCAAGCTAATCAACAATATAATAACCATCGTTAGTCATAACATTGTCCCACCTAACGGGCAGGTCAGCGATTCCCTTCTCCCAGAATTGGGGAGATTGGGAGTCAAAGAAGTCACCGACCACTTGTTCAAGTTGGTCATAGTTGTTTTTATCGTTTTTTAATCGTTTTTTGCTAGGAAAGCCTTGAGGGGCCGGAACAAGTGGTAATCTGAGGGGCAATATCAGGTGAATAGGGTGGATGTGGAACCGTGTCCCAGCCTAGCTCCTCCAATTTTGCACGGGTCTCTTTACCTATGTGAGGCCTAGCGTTGTCATGGAGGAGGTGCACAAAAGTTCGTCTAGGCCGTTTTTCTCGAACGGCTTCCGCAAGTTTCTGCAGCTGACCAGCGTAATAGGGAGCGGTGACGGTGTGGCCTTGCTTGAGCAGTTCGTAGTACAGCATTCCTTTTGAATCCCAGAAGCAGCAAAGGAGAAACTTCTTGGGGTGGAGGCCGGATTTGGCTTTCGTCGGCGGCTGTTCTAGGCGGAGCCAGACGGCGCGGTGCTTGTTAGCGTCGTAGAGGACTCAGCTCTATCTCCAGTAACTATTAGGTTGTTACATAAGTTTTTCCCCCGACTTTTTTGTAAATATCTCAATAGCGAACCAGCCTGAAGATTAGAGGTATGCACCATCACCATCCACTACTCGACGCCAACGCTCAGGCAGCTTGTCGATTCCATCGTCCCAGAAGGACGGGGGCTGGGACCCGAAGAAGGCCACAATGCCGCACAATCACCACTGTGACATGGTTTTGCACTGGTAATTGTGCGGCATTGTAGGGGTATCATGTACACGTCATGCACACGTGATGACGAAATACCAACCTCCATGAAAACGAAATACGGAAGGATCAAAACAGGGGAAAAAAACTTATGCAACAACCTAATAGGTCCTCCAGAAACTCTTTGCGATGTGGGCGGAGAAGGAGAGACTGACAAATGGATACCCGGGTGTACCGCATGCTATCGGTCAAGACATGAGGTATCCATCGAGTCAGCACTTTTCTGTAACCGAGGGCTGAAGGCGATCCGACAACTGTTGACTGTTGAATGGGCACACCCACGTCTCGTCGCAAGACTGCGGGTGTTAGTTAACTTCCGGATCCTCTTTGACGGCGTGGAGAATGACGGAGTCGCCGACGGCGAGCGGACGTCCCTACCGAGGCTTGCCTTCAAAGTTCATGTCTCCTTCCTTGAAGCAAGCGAACCAGCGATGGACCGTAGCGATGGAAGTGGTGTCCTCTCCCCATACGCTGTTGATGTTTCGAATGGTTGCCGTCGCTCCGGTGCCACCGCGCCACTCGTAGAAGATGATGTATCCAACACGGTCTCTGGAATTGACATCGTGATTTAAGCTGAATGAAAAAGCGCGCCTATACAGAGGGGGGAGAACACATTTCGACCGAGTCACATATCAGCAAAGTTTTCGCAATCCAGACGTAGGACGTGGATACGAGTACCAGGGCGGGAAATACCCAAGATGTTCCTCGATAAGCAGGAGCTAGCTGCCACAGATCACCTTCCCGCACACCAAAGTATGAAACTTGCTGCGAAACTTCTAGTATGGAGTCACCAATGGACAGCTACCTGGAGACCAGTACTCTCGATATGAAAGACCTCCATCATCGAGCAGCTCCGCCAACGTCGCTACTGTCTAGGACATCATCTTCACTCAAGTCGCCAAGGCGCCAAGTGATGGTGGGCGACCGGACGTACCTGGAATGGAAAGACCGATATTTTCTTCGTGGGCCCCGGACTGAAGGTGAGCGCTGGCGGTTACATCGAGCAACTCGAGAAGAATATCCTCTCCACATGTCGTCGCCCGTACCTTCTTGGAAACTTTGTACTGCTACAGGATTGGGTGACACCACATGGAATCAAAGGGCGTTGGAAAAACTTTCGCCTACTTGGAATGGAAGGGTTGAGTACCTGAAAAAGGTGCGAATATACCCGAGCAGATCACCTGGCTCAAAGCCCTGTCCAATACTTGGCCGGCGGGAGTTCAATAGGGTGGTCTACAGTGGCGGAGAAATCAACGATCTCGCTGAACTCAGGCACCACTCACGGTCGCGTGGCAGAATCTCTCGATGGCGCTCCTCCAGAAGGCTGTGGCGGAGTATCATGATAGTATTTAATATGCTCTTTAATATGGTGGTAGAAATGTCCGATAAGAATTCAATAAACTGTGACTTATAGCGCCTCGAAAGTCAAGGAAGAAAAAAGTCTTTTTTTGGCTTCCCCCTGTGCATTCCCATTACGGAAAAGGTTCTAGAATGTTCTGCCACGGCCACATGGTAGACCATTGGTATCGATCAAGAATCAAAGTTCTGGAACTTTCAAAGAACTCTATCATCTTTTTGATCAAACCAATACACCAAGAATGGAGTAAATATGTCATCTATTTGCCCTCAGTGAGTTTGAGCCTTCATATCCATGGGGTGAGAGTTTTCTAAAGGACACTCCCTGCCTTCACGCAATTCGTAGGCGTCCTTGTACAACTAGTCTGGTCATCAGTCTCTGAGATTATCGTAATTCCGCGGTTTCACAATATGTGAGGAAGGCGCTGAGGTCCCCATGAGTGGCAGTTCTTACGTCTCCCTTGTTGTCTAGCCCTTGGGAACTCGAGTGCAATTCCTGTAACGAGTTCAATACAATACACAATTTTTTTCACAGTTTTTCGTTTCTTTCGCTGTTGGATGCTGCTACCATCGGATGAGGCGAAAAAAAGATTAGTGAGCCGGCGGCAAAATATCGCTTTCTCGGGTAAAACGAGCATGGCACGAGAATTCGTCCAGAGAGGCTGCCAGGCTCCCCTACTTAAGGTAGGGTTAGGGTTCTCCACAAATATTTGCTTTTTTCCACGGACAGTCATTTAGCGACTAGTGGTTTAGCGGTTTGAATTTAAGGCAATGCAGTGCAGAGTAACATTACAGATGTTTCCGCCCTATCGCGTTTGACTAAGGCGCCATTGTTCAAGGCAATGCAGTGCAGAGTAACATTACAGATGTTTCCGCCCTATCGCGTTTGACTAAGGCGCCATTGTTCTGTTGAGCTCGACGGAGCACCCCGCACATTGCGGGCAAGCTGCAATTACTTGGAGGACTTTGTCTGACGAGGTCCTGCAGCGAACATACGCACCACGTGTCAAGTAGTGGGCTCCCTTGCCGTTTGATAGTTTCTTGAATCCACTACGATCATGTCGCACTCTCCGTGTTCTAAGAGATTTCCCGTACGAGACTTGGAAATTTTTCGAGCTTCATCTTTCGAACTATCTTTGCACTTGAGCTCCCAAAAATGGTGAAATGGTCCGAATAGAAGGTTTTTCTCGTTCCAAAGGCACGAATACCTCGAAAATTCCTATTTCTAAAAATAACGCGCAATGGATTTGCGGTGGACAATTCCGCAATAGTCGACTCCCCCCAGGCCGTTGCATGGGACTTCGCTCGAAGAGCTCACTGTTATGTCGGGAGATATTTAGTGCACATACGTGCGAACTATCGACTCTGAGCCAGGGGAGAAGAACCTCTGTCTGGGCACAGTGA
>MU931563.1:0-12770 GCA_036418165.1 Cooperia oncophora
AGCACACTTTTTTTGGGGTAGATGCGTTGTGTTGTATGTGCGTACGTTCAACCGTCACCGTAGTCCATGCAGATGCTTCTTCGTGAATATTCTAGCTAGGAGGTATATTGTGGCATAAAATTAACTTCCATGTAGATGTGATGGCAAGGTGTAGCTTTCCGCCGCTATTTGCCCGCTAGCGCAGTTGTTGCTAGGGTCTTTCGGAAAGGTACAAGAGTAACTTTTCAGTACTTTCGTTTGCCCATTTTCTGCACTCAGTGACTTTCGCGTCACTCTACAGCAGTCGAATACTAACCTCCCCCATAGTTGTGCCCTACACACTAAATGCTGTGCTGAATCGAAATCAAAGACTACCATTGCTACGCTTTAGTTCACGCCCGCCCTCTCGTTTGCGGGGATAATGCCTCTAGTTAGGTGTTAAACCAAGGTTCAATCTGCAGGCGTAGCAGTCATTGCTCTTTGAAGTGCAAGGGAAAAAGTTTTGCAAGATTTTGCTACCTAAAGACTGTCTTCAGACGCCAGGTGTCAGACCATTTGCTGACAGCTGCTTTTTGATTTTTTGGAGCATTCATTCTTTCAGGAGCATGATATTCACTACCATATTCTGTTTGCCTTTATATGCTGTCACTTTTTCGACTTTCCAGACAGACGTTAATGCCAGCAGCAAAAAGAAACTGCCCATATCTTCAGCCAGTACTTATAATTGGACGATTTGTACTTCCCTAATTCAGTAGTATAATGGTATTAGAGCACACAATGAAGCGCTAATCTCTATTCGCGTCAGTATTTAGGTAATTAATGAGGCACATGACTCAGTCAGGACAGTAGGCGTCCGTGTGCGATAGGATCTCCCGTTCTGATTCCATTCCATCACCATATCTTTTTCTTCTTCACGACTACAGTTCAAACGAAGACTTAGGATAGGTTAGGATACCACACTTTTCCGAATGATCCTAAGCTGTGTCTAAAACACTGCGGCGAGCGCAGCGCGGCGCGAGCTTGCGTCCTGCTGCCTTGCTCTACCAATGGTGATCGAGCAATGATCGATGTAGGAAGGAATCAGCCACTGGTGGGAAGGCCGCAGGTGGGAACCGCTGATTGCGACTCGGCTCGTCGCAGTGATATAAATTGTACTCACCCAGCTGGAAGGCACCAGGTTACTAGAAAGCACAACGAAGCTCGACGAAGCTTCCAATATATAGCTGGAGTTTTTCATTTTTTTTGTGCACTTATTTCTTCCGAGATCGTGATATTTCATTCAATGTATCGCTAGTATCTGAGAGTGAGACTAGACTTGGTAATCGTGTTCATTTCTGGCAGCATTTACTACATTTTTCCAGTACCAAATGTGTCTATGTGTATTCAATGGCACTGTTTCTGAAGCGCTCCGGATAACTGGGTGCTTTTAGGTTGTGAAGCTCTTTCGAAATATCCTCCCCATTATCACTTCCGTCCGAACCACTTCTTCTCGGTGTGATTTTGTTGCGGACAGTGTAAGGGAACACGAGAAACTCACTCTCAGGCGCAGGACCATTTACAGTGCATTTGAAGACTCGAATTTGCTTTCTGAACACATTATGGTCTAACTTATTGGAAATAGTTCGTTCGCCGTCGACTGACCGCAGCTGTATCGCTCTATTCTGTTGCCTGCCATAGATGAAATCTGGAAAAACGCTGCTGAACCCATAGCTCACGCCGCTCGCTGCGAATTCGGCACAACGAAGCCTGGAAGACGTAGAATCGACACCAGGCATCGATGTCGACAGATGACGTCAGGCTAAAGGTTCGCCAGAAAGGAGGCGCTATCACTCGAAGACAAGTCAGCCGACAACTGACGAAGGTACCAGGAAGCCAAGTGTGAGCAGGCATTGATGGAATTCCCTTCACAGTGGGGGGCATCACTGCTCTACGCTCTCCCCGCTCCTCTCAGTTTTCGTATAATGCCATCTTACGAGACCTTCAGAAACTGGTTCCTTGGGCGCTTCTGTAAGCTGACGATGTGATGCTCTCCTGTGACGATAGAAATGATGTCGAGCAACAGGTGCAGACCTGGTCTGAGCGCTTGACCAACCTCAGACTAAGACCAAACCTCAAGAAAAGCGAGTACGTGACAACCGACCCAGGTGAGTCCTGTTTCCTTAGGCCAATGGTAGTGAGCCATGCGTACGACGACGTTCAGATATCTCGGATCTACACTTGCCACTTTCAATAACATTAATGAGACAAATATTAGTAAATGGATTGTTGGAGGAGCGCAGAGCGTTAGCGCTGAAGGTAGGGTACGATAAAGGACCCAGTGTCGCGAATCGCGAGGATCGCTCCCGAGGGAAATCCCTCAGGGTGCGCCGGTGCTCACGTGTAACCGCCGCAATGACCAACTACGACCTATCCGTGATCGCGCGGTAACGTGCGACGCCTCACCGATGGCACCATCACGGCCCTCCCGGGTTAGTTCAACATTATCTACGACTGCGTGTATATCGTATCTCTATCCTCTATCATATACTACATATTTCGGCGGCGGACTCGTGGGGCCTCGGCCCTTAGAACTGTTATATATGATGAATATTTCCAATCTTTCCTGGTCCAACAGCGGGTCGTGGGCGCCGGCCCGACGTGAGTTGTATTATCAAAGTTGACATTGTTTTCCTCATTTGATTGTGGTCACTACTTCACTTACCTTATAAATCTATTAATTATTTCATGTTTTATGCATTTCATCGGTATCACCGAACTAGTATGTTTCTGTGCCACGTAGTGTTGCATTAACCGTTGAGAAGAAGGTGTCAACAGGAGGCAGCGGACTTTCGCGCGGCCTTTGCCAAGTTAGGCATTAGTGACTTCGGTAGTAGAACTAGTTCATTTGTGTCCTTGTAAATGCGGGGTGTAGACCGTTGGGACCCCCTATCCGCAACACCCAGTGTTCAGCAAAATCGAGCCATGGGGACAAGGTCCCACTCACTAACGTGAGTGGGCTCGTAGTTCCTGAATCAATGTTGTTGAGTACGACCTACATTTTAACCCTTTGATTTTCTGAGCTAAACAGAGGGTTCTCGGTCGCGCACGTATCATTTACCCCTAACACTAGTGCTCTTCCGACTATTTCTTCACCAATATTTTTCTCATCAGTACTATTTAATGTGGCTGCGAAGTCGACGCAAGTAGACTCGGAATCAGCCTGCAAACGGTGGTGGATGCTTTTATCCTGTCGAATACGCTTAACGGTCTCTCAAACTTTCACCACAGTCTTAAAGTTGTGACCACAATGGCACTGTGGGTCTAGAAACTTTCAGAAACCCTTGGGAAAGGCACATCTGTATGCCGACATTTTTCATCTTCATGGCAACTTTTTTCGGTGTCCGAGGTTCCAGTCTTCTTCCAAGTCACTGCAAGGAGCAGAAGGCAGTTTTGGCACCTGAAAATATTGTCGTGGAACTCCACAAAACTCGAAAAATGTGAACAGTATGGTGGCCTTGTGGACACTGAAGTTAGTCGTTACGCAAAAACATTACAATCCGTGAATCGTGTTCGAAGGCAACTACTGTCGTTCAGTCTGGTAACAGTGGTACGTATAACATATGGCATAGCAACACTATAATTCGAAAACAATAGGTTGGGTGAGAAAAAAGTTATAGGCGGAAAAGCGTTTGATCGAATACTTTTGAAAACTACTGTACGTCCGATAGCATCTGGACTCGGAAGTGAGCGCGCGTGTGAGTGCGGCCTGGTCTAAATGGCGCTCTATGACTGGCGTTCTTTGCGATAAGACGATACCAGAACGCCTCAAGTCAAAGATTTATAGAACCGTCGGTTGATCTGTCGCGATATACTGTACTGAATGATGGTTTACGACTGAGAAAGTTGAGGACCGCCTCGGAGTAATAGAGATGAAAATGCTGGACGGCCGGTGTCACGCGTATGGATCGTGTTCGCAATGATTACATACGCAAGAGATTCGGTAGTTTCCGTAGCCGAGAAAATGTACGAATCTTGCCTTCCTTGGAACGGACATGTACTGCGCGAAAATTCTGGCACCATCTTAAGACTGGATCGAGCTCGAGGTGCCCGGGAAACGGCCTAAGGGACGCCCAAGAGAGCGATGGCTAGACACGTTGCATGCGACTTGAAGATAGTTGGCACCCATCCCGACCAGGCATCCAATCGGGAGAAGTGGCGTAGCATAATAAAAAGAGCGGACTCCGCCTTCGGGCGCGACAAGCGCTGAAGAAAAAGAAGACGTGCTCCTAGAGAACGGTTCAGAGGACAGGGCGTACACTGCTTCTACTGTTTGTTAATTTATGACGCCACCGTGGGCGGCCAGCATACTTTTCATCACCTCCCCCTCTTTACTTCTAAAGGCAGTTGGCACGATAAATCCCCCAAGACGACTAGGATCAATACTCCTGGCAGGATAAATTCCGCGACCCTGGGCAGGCGCTGCATAGCGGTTTCCCCGAGGAAGGTGCCCTTATAAGGGCCCTATCAAGCCACAACTTTACGTCCCAAACGCCCGCCACGCCCGCCCGCCCACAAATGGACGACCGTTCCTCTCGTATTCATTCATTTGCTAAGCAAATTATGAAGCGAAGGGATTGGTATGAAGCGGCCGTGATGCTGCATGCATACATGGGTACACATATGCAGCCGTATCTTCGGTAGCGGTGATTGGTAAGATGCCTACGGGAAACTCGTCCGAAATCGATTTACAAGTCACTGAGAACGGAGGCTTTTTCTTCGCAGGATTTTGACCGTTTCACTCCGTTCTTTCGCCATTTCCCCACTACAGCGCCTTAGGCTAAGTAGGAAACCATCGTGCCAACTGTCTTTAGACTTGCAATTTGCCTTTGTCTTCAGTTGCCTCATCAGGCCACTGAATTAGATCAAGGTAGATAGAATCTATAATATAATGATGAATAATATTAATAATAATGAATCTAGAATAATAATAATGAATTAGATCAATTAGATAAAAAAGATCAGTGCAAGAACTGTCGAGGAACCTTTCGTAACTCATTGCCATTCTCACTTCTGTATGAGCCCCCTCCCTACGGCCGTTCTTGTGATCTCCACAACGATGGCGTGCACTGGGTGGGACCTCTTTGTTTATAGCTAGGTAGTGCCGTGGGCGGGACCAGCAAACATGGGCCGGGCTTATGAGAGGCACGATCGAAAGTCTCGGAAGTCTCATGCCACAGCCTACTGATGAATGGCGCAATTTCCCTTCTTCAGGGGTTCTTCTGAAGAGGTACATTGTCAGAGTGGAAGGGTTCTTGCAAGTAGTGCCCGTTTTGGTTTTCAGATTTCTTTTACTGCTTTGGCTTTCTTCACTGGATTCCCGCGAATTGGGCATACGTAAAATGTCTTATTATGGCCCTGCTTCTGTTAAGGACCCTTGCTGATTCTGTCGTGATGTTTGCTGCTGCTTGAAATGATGTTATTTTTCATTTTGCTGTGCAGTCGCCGTCGTATAATAATTCCAGTCCTGTAGTTTTCTTCACATTGACCTTTGACCACTGATGATTTATCTAAGGAGTAGCCTTGTACACATCCTCACTGGTGCTGTGAAATAAGAGCTTTTTTGTTCATTTTAGGTCGTTTCGTACATTTTTGGCTTACTGTAGTGCTACAGAGTGCCTCTACTCCCGTTTTCGG
This sequence comes from Cooperia oncophora, assembly GCA_036418165.1. Lineage (NCBI taxonomy): Eukaryota > Metazoa > Nematoda > Chromadorea > Rhabditida > Trichostrongylidae > Cooperia > Cooperia oncophora. Next base: position 5,653 of record MU931563.1, read on the forward strand.
CAGAGAACCAAATTATAGTGCCCACTGCCTTTGAATGGGGAGAAGCTTCACGTTCCTGCAGCTAAGGACACGTTCACTTCGCACATGGCAAGGACCATCCTCGGAGGTGGCTCTACAGTTTTTCTTCAATAGAACGCCTCAATGAATGTCTTCGTTGTTCCGCAGTCTTCCAAGTTGCTCCGCCCAAACTCTGAAAACTCCGCTCCCGAACTCACCATGCCTTACACCATTTGGACCACAAGAACAAGTGGCGATTCATGACCAGAACTCCAGAACAGAGCGAAGGTTGTAAAAGGGTGTAAAAATCAGACACAGCTCATGTGGTGCAGTGAAAGAGTCATTGTTTAAACCCGAGCAAACTGAACCATGTCCATCTCTTCAAGGTCTATTGTGCCGTCTGTCACTTCAAGGGGAGTTAACTTGGAAGGAGAAACGAATGGTATAACAACTGTCATTTTCTGTCACAATGCAAGTATTTCCAGTCTTTTCTCAAGTCTTTTGTGTAGGAAAGCGGAATCCAAAGCATTCGTGAGGTGTACAGACAGTTCACCTGGATTCAGTCATCTCAGTGTCCAACTCACATTGGGCACACGGCTTTTGAAAACGTCTGGGAAAACCCTCATCTGGGTCCAGAGCGAATTTCTTCCGGGAACAAGTCAACCTGCAAATGCTTAGCCGGATTCAGACAGCAGCTTATTTTCTTGTGTAAGTAGCTTCGGCAATAACCGGCCATAATAATTTGCCTATGAAATTAATCTATACACAATGAACTTCAGTTGATTATGGTGCTTTCATGACGACAGGCTCTTGCCGAGGCTTCGTAGCGATTCTTGCTTTGTCACAGCTCAATCTCATTACTTTCATTAGAACATATTGTACTATCTCGAGAAGCACACTTTTCCCTCCTACGCTTCAAAATCATGAATTACCTTCGTAAAACGTGAGTAAAGGGGCGAGAGCGACGCCATAGACCTTATTATCATCAATTTGTGAAATAGTCGACTATGTGTATGGCAGAACATTCCAGAAGCCACTCTTATTCGTCACAAGACTCGCACACATTTCTAGCATTACTGGCACTTTGTCATAACATTCAGTCTGATCTATTCTCTAGTGGACTTTCCATTACACTGCTGGAGTACGGGATCGCAGTTTATAGTCCGAGTAGAAGGAAAACTATGAGCGCTCCATGAAGGGTACAAAATAAAGTTATCAGAGAGGCCTTCTTGAGAAGAGTAAAATTTGAGTATGACCAGAAACCCACCAGCCTAGCGGGAACCTGAATCTCAACATTGAGACTCTAGCTCTCGGAAAGAAAAATTTGACATAATCTTGTTTTACAAGATTCTCTACTTCTACACTGTGTTAAACCCAACACTCTCTTTGTAGAATCAATTACCAGAGGTAGTTTGAGAAAGCCGATTGCTCATAGAACTAAGAGTAATATGAAGCATACTTCTTTGCAAATAGGACCGTTCCAGAGTATAATAGACTGGTCCGTTTAGGAGCGACCACCAACAAACTAAGCGCTTTTAAGGTCGCTTCGGATAAATAACTTACATCCTAGTACTTTTACAGGCGTCGTTTGTCTGCAGAATTCACTATTTCCCTTCACTTTAATTCCTGGTTTCTATCGTGGTTTCGGTCACTAGGCATTGAAATTGGTTTTGCTTTATTCTGTTTTGTTTCTGTTTATTCGTTTTTGTGTTGTTTTTAATGAGCACCCACAGGGTAACCTGTGTAATGAACATTGACAATTAAAATCCCGTAGATAAGTCCGCGCGGCGCCACGATCGCCGCGCATGCGAACGCCCTAGGAAACGCTAAGCTGAAATCAATTATCACACGCAGAAAAGTTGATTTTCAAAGGATATCTCGAGCAGATGAGGTGGTAAAACATATAGAGAACTTAGGTGGTCGAATAATGTTAAGATAAGTGGCCGGTAACAGAGGTGTCTGTAATTGACTGATCATGAAAGTAAGGTTTTACACGGGAGAGGTTATGGAGAGAGATGAGGTCTGGTCGTAAGCAGAGGAAGGGTGCGAAAAGCAAACTAATTACGGGAAAATTATGCTTGAAGTAAAGTTTAGGCCATGAAGTAACCGAGGTTGGTAACTCGAGGTTATTAAAAGAGGACTGCCATTCTGCCGATTAGTGTTCCAGTGTAGGCAGGCTATTGAATGTCCTGCCCATCGCATGCTTTTATTTAAGAGGCTGCGTTCGTTATACTTTTGCGTCGCGTGGCGTAGCGCTTCCAGCCGTAGCGCCAGCTGGCGAGTGTCCGAGGATAGAGGATGCATAATCAAGGTCTAGACTTCACCAGGCTGTCGACAGCGGCCACGCTAGCGTAGCAGCCCGTTTACTCCAGCGTTTTCACCAGCGTTTTGCTAGCCCTCTGCAGCGCAGGGAGAGTAAGAGATATGCGGAGAGCTGGAGGGCTACAAAACACACATCGCAAATTGCGCGTCTCTCACTCGCCCTTAGTCTCTACAATGCACATCGCTTCTGCGTCCCCGACGGCCCATAGTCTCTACAATGCACATCGCTTCTGCGTCTCCGACGGCCACATGGTCTCTACAATACACGTCGATTCCGCTTCTCTCACGGCCACATAGTCTCTACTCCCCTGCCGCTGCAAGCGCTAGCAAAACGCTGGTGAAACGCTGGAGAAACGCTGGCGTACGCTAGCGTACGCCAGCGTGCCCGCTTGGGGTGACGCTGGTGAAGCTAGATCGATATGCATCCTCTCTTCGGCACTGCCGCTGGCGTACGCTGGAAGCGCTGCGCTACGCTACGCTACGCTGCCGGAAAGTATAAAGCCAGCACCTGGGGATCCTAACGATTCGCTTTTGTTTTTAATTTTTTCTCACATCACCAGAAAGAAAGTCCATTTCAGAATTTATACGAGTTGATTCTAACTCATCAATCCCTTCGGCCACTAGAATTGAAGGTGTTCCCAAAGAGCTTTATTGAACGTTCTCTACATAGAACCTTCTCTTCTCCTTGTTCACTCTCAAAATAGCTTATCCAATCTCTATTAGGTTGGTGCATAAGTTCTTAGCCACGTGTTTGATCCTTCCGTATTTCGTTTGCATGGATGTTGGTATATCGTCATCACGTGTGCGTGACGTGGGCACTATACTCTTTTATCACACTAGCTATCACTCACCCACCTTGCATTTGCAGGCCACAATGTCGCACAATTTCCACTGTGACAGAATGTACCTGCGCCACTGCCTGGTTTTGCTTCACGATTCACAAAAGAAGCTTCACTTTCTCAACTCGATGATCACTGGAGATGAGAAGTGGGTCCTCTACGATAACCCTGTGAGGAAGCGGCAGTGGGTCGACAAAGGAGAACAGCCAGAAGCCACCCCAAAGGCCGACCTTCACCCCAAAAAGGTTCTCCTGTCCTGTTGGTGGTCCAGAAGAGTACATGGGAGCTGCTGCTGAAGAGAAGGACGATTGACGCTTCCACATATGTTACCCAGCTGCGCAAATTGAAAGATCACGTCGACCGTACTCGTGGATCGAATGCGGAAATCTACTTCCACCATGACAACGCCCGACCTCACACCGCAAAGGCGACCCAGGCCGAGCTGGAGAAGTACGGCATTGGCTGAGTCGGTCGCTCAGCCCTCCTAACACCCTGACAGCGGTCCTTCGGCTGTTGAGCCACCGCCAGCGCATTCTGACGCTAAGACAAGTTTCGAAACAAAGGATCAGGTCAGAAAGGCACTCGACGATTCTTCAAGTCCCAGCCCCCGTCGTTCTGGAAGGAAGAATCGACAAGCTGCCTGAGCGCTGACGAGTAGTGGATGGTGATGGTGCATACCTCTAATCTTCAGGTTGGTTCGCTATTGAGATATTTACGAAAAAGTCGTGGCTAAGAACTTATGCACCAACCTAATATATTTCGGTATCCCAACGTTTTCTGACTGGATAGCAAGCACTGAAGATGTTCTTTGGAGTACAGCATTCCTTTCCTCCCGTACGAGTCCGATTTATCGTTCCCGGAGGGTAGAAGGCTTGGTTTGCATGGGCGTGGATCGACCCGAATTTCAGTTATTTCTAAGTTCTGAGTTATTCGGAAAAAATTCATTCGGCGTCGATTGACATTATGAAAATGTGCAACTTTGAGATAGGCTCCCTAGTGCAAGCAAGTGTGCTCATGCGGTTCAGATAGGTCCGAGCATATGCTGTGTTTCTGTTTCTGCGACGCAGATAGGCCTGAGCGCATACTGTCTTTCGTTTGTTAATTCATATCGTTGTCGTGAGCGGCTACAGTACTTTTGTCACCGCCCATTCTCCACTTCTTAGCTTGAAGCTTACGTCTGCCTTCAAGTGTCTTTTCCAGCATTCTTCACAGCGCGAACTATTTATGAATCTTCTGTCATTTGAAGCCTATGCAACATCAGAGTATCATTGCTGTCTGCACTTCTGTATGAGCCTGCACATACGACTCCCCCGTTTGTGCCCTATAGCATTCGCGCGCAGCTATCGCGACACCGCGTGGAATTACCTAATGACGTACTCATTTACAAGGCTTTGGGGTGGTTATTATTCATAGCAGGAGTGAGCATACCAAGAAACTGCACTGAAAGCAATTGCTGTTCTCATTGCATTAGGAGCTGCATACTGAATATGTTATTCAAGACGTATAGGTTGTATGCACTTTGAGAATGTGTTAGAATGAGTTATTAATTTGAATGATGTTTTCTCAAACATCCTAATACTCACCCCAAAAAAAATTATTGCCATTCACACCTGTTTTCGTTGAGAATTCGTTAGTCGACTATGTAGTGAGTGCTTCACCGTCGTTGATGGAATTTTTCGAGGGGAGTGGTGCCTACGAACGTGATTCCGGCATGCCGTTGGCTCTCCGCTTATTTATTCTGACTATAGAAATCCTTGGTATAGTAACTGTAATCCCGCTGTGGTACTTGATGTTGTCACGGCACTTTCTTCACGTTAACTTCAGGTAAGGAATATGTACAGATATATTGTATTTGTATATAATGGCTGGCTTTGGAATTGTTCTTACAGGGACAACTGTTAGGTTGTCCGAAAAGTTCTCAGCGTTTTGAGTGTATTCCTTCAAACGATCATAACTTTCTTAATACTCATCGGATTCAATCGAAATAAGCACCGTTCGAATCAGCACACTTTTGCCAATGTGACATCAGTCGATAAATCCCATCAAAGGAAAAAACTGGGTGGTCGAGAATCCACGAAGGCTTTTTTGCCTGGTCCTGATTGATGAAGTATTTTCCAGCAAGGAAGTTCTGAAAATGTTTGAAAAGGTGATAGTCGGTTGGTGAAAGGTCTGGAGAATATGGCGGGTGAGGTAGAACTTCAACCCCCAATTCGTTCAATTTATGGATAGTGATTTGTGAAACGTGTGGGCGGGCGTTGTCATGCAAAAGAATCGGACCCTTTCTGTTGACAAGTGCTGGCTGCAGCTGACGCAATTTTCGGTACATTTCGTCGATTTCTTCACAGTAGGACTCTGCTGTGATGGTTTGGCGGATCACACCAGCCGATGACCACCACACTGTGACCATAATCTTTTTTTCGTGAGGATTCGGCTTTGGAAATTGCCTCGGTGGTTCGTCGGCATCCAACCATCGTGTCCGCGAACGTATCCCAATTCATAACATGATCCACTTTATCACAGGTGACAATTCGGTCCAAAAACGGGTCGTTTCTGTTGCGCAAAAGCAGTGAAGAAGAAACCTCGAGACGTGCCAATTTCTGCCGGTCACTCAAATTGTGGGGCACCCACTTGTCGAGTTTTTCACCTTCCCAATGCGTTTCAGACCATCCGCAACAGTGGATTTGCCAACGCCTAGCTTTTCTGCAATCTCTCGAACTGTTTGGGATGGGTCAGCCTCCACAAACGCCTTCAAATCCTCGTCAGGTATTGCTTTAGGTCGACCGCTACGAGGTTCATCTTCAAGGCTGAAATCTCCAGAATTTGTCGAACCATTGTCGCACGGTGCTTTCTCCAACACTATTGGGCCCCCACACCTGGTTAATTTGTCGAGCTGTCTCGACTGCGGATTGACCCAATTTGTAGTTGAAGAAAAATATCGTCCGAAGTTGCTCTTTTGACATGCTTCAAAAAGTCTTGGGAAAAGGGGGTTTATCAAGCAATGGTGAAACGGCAATTACCATCAGATAGCGCAAAAAATTCTCTTCAGGATCTGAGACGCAAGGGAGAATGAGTTTTCAATCAGCAATGAATGTACAAAAAATAGTAACACAAAACGCTGAGAACTTTCCGGACAACCTAATATATGTTATGCCTGATTAGGCTGCGTTCATATTTGCGGCAGCGTCCACTAGCGTTTCGAGCGTCCGGCAGCATCAGCGACTAGGAAAATGTAGATATCGATCTAGCGTCTGCCAGCGTCTACCAGCATCTACCAGCATCTACCAGTGTCCACCAGCAACCAGGTGTGGAGATTATGGGGAAGTAGGAGGGTAGCAAACAGATCAAGATGAATCAAGAGTTGTGGAATTGCCACGTGTGCAACCACACCGCACAACAGCTAAAGCACAGAATTACGCAATCTAATGCATGGTGTAGTGTAATTGTGCGGTGCGCACACCGCAATTTCACCCTGATCATGCTTCCCCATACTCTCCACTCCCGGTCGCTGGTGAAAGCTGGTGGACGCTGGTAGACGCTAGATCGTCACCTATTCTTCCCTAGCCCTCGAGACGTTGGCAGACGCTGTTTGACGCTGGCGGACGCTGGATCGTATACTTTCCTAGTCGCTGCCGGACACTCGGAACGCTACTGTACCCTGTAGACGCTGACGGACGCTGCTTCGAAGTATGGGAGCAGCCTTAGAGCAATTTGACCATACATTCGATACAAGTGAGCCCGAATCTCCAAAGTGAAGTCGGTCACATCCTCACAGGAGCGAGGGTTCACATAAGATTGGGGGAGGCTCTCGTTTGACAGAAGAGAGCCGGCACACGCCTCGTTTCTTTCCAAAATATGTAGCGTATTAGCACATATTTACAAATGGCCTTTTTCTAGGAAAGGATCCGCCTAAATGGCCATCCTACTACTATATAAACCGGCAAAGTCTGTCTGCCTCTGCTG